>CM051256.1:44029475-44031975 GCA_027921565.1 Artemia sinica | reverse complement strand
CTTTCTTAACTCAATTTTTATTGCTTATCTGACACCTCATGACTAAAAAAACGAATAACGAATATATATACTCGCTTTAAACGAACAACCGTGTATTTATTCAGAACATCTTTTTGTTTGAATTATAAGCCTCGTTAGTATTTTTCCCAGGGAGGTTGCATCTAACCTTATCTGAAGCCATGACATCAAGACGAAGTATACATTATCGGCTACATAGTTGTATTTTTTGTTTTGTTTTTTTTTTTTTTTTTTTTTTTGTACCAGCAAGTTCAAGTTCTTTTAATTTCTCCTTAAATCACTACAAGACAAAATAACATTTGTACAATATGAATCAATGGAAAAGAAAATATTTACAGAGGGTGCCTAAACAGTGAGTTATACTCGAAAACAGGCACCCTAAAAAAAAAAAAAAAAAAAAAAAAAAAAATAATAATAATAACAAATGATGAAAAGAAATAACAATACATTAGATATACTCGGAAGAAAAATGAGACACCACACTGAACCCAAAGCCCATACCCCAAATCAAAATATTACCACATAATTAAATTTTTATCAACAATAGCACCGGCCTACATGACTTCAAATAAATAAATCATTATCTATAATTACTTATTAGATATAGTTTGAATTTAGCTTTAGAAACTGAAATAGAAAAACGCGAATCTATATTACTTTCATAAATATTCCAGAACTTTATTATTAATTTTTAGGAGAAAATCTAGATCTTTCAGTTCGAATTCTAGGGCAAGGTAATTTGGCTAAACTTCTTCTTAAACAATAATTATTCTGGACAAAAGAAACTAAAGAGAAGTTACTAGAATTTAAAGCCAATGGTAAGAATTCTTTTATTTGTTTTAGTCTGAAAAGGACACAATGTACAGGAAGGACTAGATCAACTGGCAATATTCTTAAAAATGTATAGAGGCTCTTAGTTGGGGATTTATCGGGGAGGGAAGATTGGGAAGGAAGGAGCGCTTTTAACGTACGAAGGCATTATTTTGAAGACGTTAAAGGGGCTTAATTAGAGATTTGAAAGTATTTAAATAATCAATCGGACAGTAATTAAAATAAGAATGGATTAGAGAATAATAAACTGACTTAAGTGCAGGGAAAGGGAGGTGGAATTTTAGATACCCGCAATAACCCATCATTTCTTCCTAGCTGTATCCTTAGCATATCAAGATGAAGTTTCCAAATACATTTTCATCAACTGCTATACTTGCAAGACTCCTTCCTGGTAATGGTAACTAGTTCTCCGTTTAAAAAAGACAGATATTTAAGAAATCGACCGTATGGCATGTGAAATTCGAAAGAAAATGATAAAATGGGTTCTTCGAAGAGTTTAACACCATGAGGTTGTCAGCAAACCACTGCAATAGCTTCTTTCGACCAAAACAGAGGTTTCCTCTGACGGATGATTCATCTGTACCTGTGACAGAATTAGCCGTGTCGTCTACGAATAGTAGAGCAAGCCCATCATCGGTGATAGTGTCCAGAAGGTTATTGGCGTATATTAAAAATAGAAGTGGTCCAAGAATTGAAGCTTGTGGTACTCCTACGTTTTCAGAACATGGCGTTTTTACCGATCTTACTGCACCTCCATCCACAAATTGATTCCGACCACTGAGGTAAGACTGGATGAGTAAGATAGCATTACCTCTTATTCCGCAGTAGTCAAGCTTATCCAGAAGAATCAGATGACAAATCGTGTCAAACGCTTTTTTTACATCTACGAATATTGTAGCTGGTATCAAGTCACGGTCCATCGCATCATTCCAAAACTGTAGCAAAACCAATATAGAATGTTCGGTTGAGTGCCCAGGCCTAAATCCAAACTGATGCTTGTTAAAGAAGATAGACTTAGTCAAATAATTCATCAGTCTGTTGTAGATGCAACGCTCCATAACTTTCGAAAAAGCAGAGAGAAAAGAGATAAGGCGGTAGTTTGAAGGCAGCTTGGGGTCGCTACCTTTGTGAAGGGGTATAACCTTCGCCGATTTGAAGACAGTAGGAAAGATGCAATCTTGAAATGAATAATTGACGATGTGTGCGATAACGCCGACATAGCAATCGATAAATCGACATATTGTCATTTCTCGCTACAAACGACCAAAAAAGGTTACATCTTTAAGGAATAACTCTTATTTTTCCCAGGTCAGTTGTATTAAACCTATGGTGACGCCGTGACATCAAGAAGAGGCTCAAATTGTCTGCGGTTAGAAGGCAAGTGACAACAATAATAATGTAGTTCCTACCCGTCTACAAAAAAGGGAATGACGGAGTACTATATAAAAAGAAAAAAGGAACTTCAACACTAAAAACTTATTTTCACCATAAATAATCAGATCAATTAGATAACAGGAAGACTGCTCTTCGTACACTGCATATTAGAAAACTTTCAGCAAGGGTAACAACGGATGAGTTGGTGAGTCAACCAGGAAATTTTGAAATTTCGTTTAGTTTTAAACACTTGATGCTATAAGAGAGATGTCTCTGA
>CM051256.1:43986975-44024475 GCA_027921565.1 Artemia sinica | reverse complement strand
TGCCAAGAAAGGAAAAGATCCCAATGACTGTAAATCTTACAGACCCATAACAGTCTCTTGCATCCTGAGCAAAGTGTTTGAGTATGTGATTTTCTCCGAGCTGGATACTGGAGATTTCGGGGATAATCAACTTGGATTCCAGAAAGGTCTTGGTTGTCCAGAGGCTCATCACCTTCTTGCTAACTTACTTATGGACTCAGAGAGAAACAAGTCGGCTCTCTATATGTGTACTATAGATATTTCAAAAGCGTTCGACAGCGTCAACCACATGCAAGCAATGAATGCTCTACTGCTGAGTGGTGTAAGTGCGAGCATAGTGAAAACATTGAAATTCTGGTAGGAAAATTTTATAGTTTCTGCCAAATGGAAAGATAGAACATCAGATCCCGCCAAAATCAAAAGAGGCGTGAGGCAAGGGAGCGTTCTTAGTCCTCTCATTTTCAAACATGCGATTTCCAAGATTCTGGACCGCATCTCGCCCTCCCTTCTACTTCACGGTACCGACCTGTCTTACCTTGCATACGCTGACGACGTCCTTCTGCTCAGTAGATCGAAAGCTGACTTACAAGATAACCTGAGTCGACTCCACAGTAACTTTCTTTCTATCAGGCTCTCTATCAATATAGAGAAGTGCGAGTTTTTAACCTTCAACGCACCTAAAAATGAATCTGTGACCCTCGGCAATCATGCAGTCCCTGCAGTGTCTGAGCTACGATATCTGGGTATTGCAGAAACGATCGGTAAAACCAGGCAATCCATCGTCAAGCAAACAACCACCGCCTTTAAACGTGCTTACGGGTCAGTAGTGCCGAATCACGGACACTACTCCAGGAAATCTCTAGCCTCAATTTATCGTTCAGTTTGCCAGCCACATGTAATCTACCTTGCCGGTGCATCCCATGTGCTGACAGTGAGAGACTGTGAAAAAATCCGAAAGTGCTACTATAAGTATGCAAAATTTTTACTGTATATATCCAAGCGATACCGGAATTCTCGACTGGAAAAATATTGACTTCCGGAACCATTCAAGCAGTGGTCGACCATTCGGGACAATTCAGTGTTCAAAGTCAGACTGATGAGACGTCGTTTTTCACCTGCATTTGTTTGAGTTTCGTATCTTTATTTTTTTGAAGTTGGTTTCCTTTTTCTTTTTTGTTGTGCTCGACTATAATCTTTTTGTATATGGTGGGTAATTAAATTATTATTATTATTATTATTATAACCAGGAGCCCCGGCACTCGGCACGCGCCAGGCTTCTATATATGGATTTTCATTGTCGCTTGTCTTCTAACTGCAGACAAATTGAGACAATTTTCTGTCTTCTGTGTCAACCTATCCCCATTTGGAACTCTTATTTGTTTTTATAAACGGATTCTCATCGTGTTCAGCCATTCATAAGCAGTTGACAAGTGAACATCTCGCTATATTCCACTGTGCGCTGGCGTCATGCCAGTATTCTGGGATGGATTACTGAACTATATTTTGTGATGCATTGACAGTGACACTGAAATTGATAAGAAAGATGTTTGCGTTGTGGCTTGCGATTTTACAAAAAAGGATCGATTTTGAACTCGAGAAAATGTTTAGCTAAAGCATCGTGTTCAGCCATTCATAAGCAGTTGACAAGTGAACATCTCGCTATATTCCGCTGTGCGCTGGCGTCACGCCAGTATTCTGGGATGGATTAATGAACTATATTTCGCGATGCATTGACAGTGACATCGAAATTGATAAGAAAGATGTGTGCGTTGTGGCTTGCGATTTTTACAAAAAAGGATCGATTTTGAACTCGACGGTGTTCTGCACGTATGGTCCTTCTGAGGTCACCGAAGCCAGTTTTAAGGCACGTGCAGATTTGTCACGCCGGCTGCTAAAAATCGAACGCAAGTTGGAAAAAGCACTGAATATAAACTTCGAAACACCAACGAACTCATCCGTGAAAGGTGCGAACAAGGAGATACCGAACGTTTCTGAGCAAAGACTTTTCTCCGTTGTTGTGGCTAATCCACCTGAAGAATCAAATCTCATAGAAAAAAAGACAGTTGATTGAGAAGTATGTCATTAGCGATACTGATGTTTGTATCAAGTCATCAAAAAGTCGTTGGCTGATCAAAGTTTCCGACCGGGTTTCGGCTGAAAACATTGCAAAAAACCTGAAAAGTGACACTCTGACAACGAAAGTAACCGATCCCGTCTTCATCGGCGTTGTGAAAGGAATACCTAGTTGTGTAGCAGAAAAGACTTAAAAATTGCCTCACCAGAATGCACAAGAGCTATCCCTATCGGAAGCTCCCCAACTTTCAAAGTGTATTTTCCTACAGAAAGTGCCCTTTCCTCTGCATCCCGACACGGTATTCGGATCGAATATGATTTCTTTCGGATAAAGAAATTCCTGTTTATTCCGAAACGCTGCTACAATTATCAACACTATGGACAAGTAGCTTCCAAGTGTAAAAATGCGACAAAGTGTGCTAGTTGTTCTGGAGGACATACCTCCGGTCGTCAGCAACCGTGTTCTGCCCCTATGAAATGTGCAAATTGTGGAAGTCAGAGACATCCCTCTTATAGCATCAAGTGTAAAAAACTAAACCAAATTTGAAATTTCCTGGCTGACTCACCAACTCATTCGTTGTTACCCTTGCTGAAAGTTTTCTAATGCGCAGTGTACGAAGAGCAGTCTTCCTGTTATCAAATTGATCTGATTATTTATGGTGAAAATAAGTTTTTAGTGTTGAAGTTCCTTTTTTCTTTTTATATAGTACTCCGTCATTCCCTTTTTTGTAGACGGGTAAGAACTACATTATTATTGTTGTCACTTGCCTTCTAACCGCAGACAATTTGAGCCTCTTCTTGATGTCATGGCGTCACCATAGGTTTAATACAACTGACCTGGGAAAAATACGAGTTATTCCTTAAAGATGTAACCTTTTTTGGTCGTTTGTAGCGAGAAATGACAATATGTCGATTTATCGATTGCTATGTCGGCGTTATCGCACACATCGTCAATTCTTCATTTAAAGATTGCATCTTTCCTACTGTCTTCAAGTCGGCGAAGGTTATACCCCTTCACAAAGGTAGCGACCCCAAGCTGCCTTCAAACTACCGCCTTATCTCTTTTCTCTCTGCTTTTTCGAAAATTATGGAGCGTTGCATCTATAATAGACTGATGAATTATTTGACTAAGTCTAACTTCTTCAACGAGCATCAGTTTGGATTTAGGCCTGGGCACTCAACCGAACATTCTATATTGGTTTTGCTACAATTTTTGAATGATGCGATGGACTGTGACTTGATACCAGCTACAATATTTGTGGATGTAAAAAAAGCGTTTGACACGATTTGTCATCTGATTCTTCTGGATAAGCTTGACAACTGCGGAATAAGAGGTAATGCTCTCTTACTCATCCAGTCTTACCTCGGTGGTCGGAATCAATTTTTGGATGGAGGTGCAGTAAGAACGGTAAAAACGCCATGTTCTGAAAAGGTAGGAGTACCACAAGGTTCAATTCTTGGACCACTTCTATTTTTAATATACGCCAATAACCCTCTGGACACTATCACCGATGATGGACTTGCTCTACTATTCGCAGACGACACGGCTAATTCTGTCACAGATACAGATGAATCATCCGTCAGAGAAAACCTCTGTTTTGGTCGAAAGAAGCTATTGCAGTGGTTTGCTGACAACCTCATGGTGTTAAACTCTTCAAAGACCCATTTTATCATCTTCTTTCGAATTTCACATGCCATAGCGTCGATTTCTCAAATATATGTCTGTTTTAACGGAGAACTAGTTACCATTGCCAAGAAGGAATCTTTCAAGTATCTAGGGCTAACAGTTGATGAAAATTTATTTTGGAAACTTCATCCTGAAAGGCTAAGGATAAAGCTAGGAAGAAATGTGGGGTTAATGTGGTATCTAAAATTCCACCTCCCTCTCCCTGCTCTTAAGTCAGTTTATTATTCTCTAATCCATTCTTATTTTAATTACTGTCCGATTGCTTATTTGAATACTTTCAAATCTCTAATTAAGCCCCTTCAACGTCTTCAAAATAATACCCTTCGTGCGTTAAAAGCACTCCTTCCTTCCCCATCTTCCCTCCCCGATAAATCCCCAACTAAGAGCCTTTATACATTTTTAAGAATATTGCCTGTTGATCTAGTCCTTCCTGTACATTGTGTCCTTTTCAGACTAAAACAAATAAAAGAATTATTACCATTGTTTTTAAATTCTAGTAATTTCTCTTTAGTTTCTTTTTTCCAGAATGATTATTGTTTAAGAAGAAGTTAAGCCAAATTACCTTGCTCTAGAATTCGAACTAAAAGATCCAGATTTTCTCCTAAAAATTCAATAATAAAGTTCTGGAATATTTATGAAAGTAATATAGATTTGCATTTTTCTATTCCAGTTTCTAAAGCTAAATTCAAACTGTATCTAATAAGTAATTACAGATAATTATTTTATCTATTTGAAGTCATGTAGGCTGGTGCTATTGTTGATAAAAATTTAATTCTGTGGGGATATATTGATTTAAGGTGTGGGCTTTGGGTTCAGTGTGGTGTCTCATTTTTCTTCCGAGTATATCTAATGTATTATTATTTCTTTTCATCATTTGTTATTATTATTATTTTTTTTTTTTTTTTAGGGTGCCTGTTTTCAAGTATAACTAACTGTTTAGACACCCTCTGTAAATATTTTCTTTTCCATTGATTCGTATTGTACAAGTGTTATTTTGTCTTGTAGTGATTTAAGGAGAAATTAAAAGAACTTGAACTTGCCGGTAAAAAAAAAAACAACTATGTAGCCGATAATGTATACTTCGTCTTGATGTCATGGCTTCAGATAAGGTTAGATTCAACCACCCTGGGAAAAATACTAACGAGGCTTATAATTCTAACAAAAAGATGTTCTGAATAAATACACGGTTGTTCATTTAAAGGGAGTATATATATTCGTTATTCGTTTTTTTTAGTCATGAGGTGTCAAATAAGCAATAAAAATTGAGTAAAGAAAGTCTGGCGTGAATTCGATTCCTCCTTGCTTTTAATGCATAAAAAGTAATCCATTTTATACGACTTGTCTTCCTTTGAAGCTTATAATTATGGTGTTGCTCACATGAATTGTTTCTCTAAAATTAAGGCTCTAAACAAACTTGGCATAATCATCGCCTTATTCTTTAGTTTTAAGGCATGAGGTTTTAAATTATCAATTTCAATTAAATTAAGAGGTTTTGGCGTGAATTCAATTCCTTCTTCCTCTTTATCCTTTCAAAGAGACACACACTTTATATGATTTTTACTCCTCTCGGATACGTTGTGATTTTCACTGTTGACTTAGTTAAGCAGAGACTTAGTTTAAGATTCGATGTGATAATAGCTGTCACTTGTTTTCCAACCGAAGATTTTGTTGTTTGTATCGAATCATCATTACCTTAGATATTTTCTTTATACCTTTTGCTTTAGCCGTTTAGATTCATGCATCATCTTACTTAATTTCTTAAGACGTCAGTCGATACCAAAAGTCTTTCAGTTTCTAACCACAGACCGTTGTTCAAAATTTTTGTTTGCAATTCAATATGATTCTCGCTGTCGTTTGTTCCATGCCTAATACTTTAGCTGTTGCGATTCTTGCATTCGCTTGTTTTCCAATCACATATATTTGTGCTTCATTTTCATTAAGCAACCCCTTAAAAAATTTTCCATGCCCCTTGCTTTAGCTTTTAGGATAGGTCTTACCAAATTTGATGTTCCGGGTTGTTGGACAAAAATTTCTTTTTGTTGTTCAAATGGCGTATCTCTTCCAAATGTAGAAAGTTAAAACATGTCATGTAGTTTGTATTCGGCTTAAGCAAATCAATCTTAAATTAGAAGTAGCGCCTTTGTAAAATTACAACTGTTTGTTTTGGTTAGTTAGTGTTTCGGTTACTGTTGGCCCAATCTCAAAGTCTTTTTGTGATTTTACCAACTTCTGCTTCAGACTTCTTCTAAGCGCAACGCCACCGGGCCCAAGAGTAGAAACGCGGCAACTTTGCATATATTAATTCTCATTGTCGTTTGTCTTCTAACTGCAGCCTCTTCTTGATGTTACCATAGGTTCGAAGCAACCACCCTGGGAAAAAATTAAATTCTCCCTTAACGTTGTGACCTATTTTTGTTCATTTTTGCGACCAGAAATGTCAATATGCCAGTTAAAAATAAAAAATAAAACTTTCTAGCTGGTTTCGAGACCTGGCCCCGAAATGGCTACGTGACTGGCTTGTATATATTTTTTTTTGTTTTCGCTTATCTTGTAACTGCAGACAATGTGAGCCTCTTCTTGATTTCGTGGAATCCCCATAGGTTTGATACAACCACCCTAGGATAAACACAAATTCTTCCTTAAAGTTGTAAAATTTTTAGGCCGTTTTTGTAGCCAGAAATTTCAACATGCCACTTTTAAGAAGAAAAAAACATACAGCCGATTTTGAAGGCGGGTCCCTTCAGTCGGTGTGTGGCAGGCTTGTATATATTGGGTCTCGTTGTAAGCAGCAATCTCCAAAGGAGTCACCTTTGTTTTCTACTCTTTCTTGGGAAAATAGAGGGCTCCACAGGGAATTCATATAACGTTGAAGGGTCCCAATGATATGTAATTAAGAGTTACTTAGTTTGTGGTATCTTTGTAGTTTTTGTATGCTCATGAAATCTATTCATAAATATGACGTTACTCACGGGATTTTTTCCAGGAATTAAGGCTTTTAACGAATTTTTTCAAACTTGTGATATAGATCGTTTTTTCAGCCAGAAAATCCCATGATGCCAAAAACTTTGTTTCAAGAAGTTAACACAGTAAACAAAATAAAAACAGAAGCTAAAGAGCTATAAGGCTACATATTTACTGTTCTATTCTTTGAAATTAAGACACATTTTTATCCTAGCTGTTAAAAATTTATGTATTTACAACTTACCATATTTCTAGGTAATACAACGAGAGTCAATTTCCATCTCACGGTTATGAGCCTAGATTCAATCGATGAAAGCTCAATGGTAAGATATCTATCAATTGCCTTGCACAGAGAAATTTTTAAGAATTAGTACGTTTGGCTCATATAATGTATATATTAATTTTAAAAAAAGGGAGACAATTGACATAAACGGGAGTTTCAAAGAAGTCAACATGTTTTCCTTGGACGAAAGAACTACAATCCATAGCAGAGCCACAGTCCATAGCACAGCTACATCCATAGCTACACTCCATGATCACCACATGAAGTGAGAATGTGTAAAATGATATATGTAAGTAAAGTGCCTTCTATTGTTATTTACGTCCTTTGGTTCTCTGTAGTTTCTTGCGTAATTAGCTTTTTTAGTTCTTTGGCCTGAATATATCATTATTAAGAATATCCTTCTAGAGAGGTTCTCTTATTATCTTTTTAAAGTTGTATCCTAAAGAACAATCACAATAATCTCAGGCACTCGAAGAATATGTATGAAATAAATTTATTTTCAAGGATGAATTGAGGAGCAGAAATGTAACACTGTGACGTTGCATTTTATAAAGACGCCACCAAGCTATCTTTAACAGTGTCATATATAACCCCCAATCAGATATATTCAAATCTATTTAAGTAGTATTCTCATCAAAATTTCACATCAAGATCCCTATAGTGACGTCACGATAGCACATCAGATTTGTGTACTGAGCAATAGAGAGTGTCTCGTTACACCTATTAAAGGCAGGGGTGCCTTGAAACACGTAATAGGGATGAAGTGCGTGATTCGCAACTTTATTCTCCTTATGTATTAAGCATCCCCTATCATTTTTATCTTCAAATACCGGAGAGAGCCATACCAGGCGTTTTGTTATTTTGTGTCTAAGGGAAAAACTAACATATTATCAAGTAAATGTTTCCTATCTGGCAAATTCTTTGCCAGAATAATCTCAGACACTCGAAGAATATGTATGAAATAAATTCATTTTCAAGGATGAATTGAGGAGTAGAAATGTAACACTGTGACGGTGCATTTTATAAAGACGCCACCAAGCTATCTTTAACGGTGCCATACGTAACCCCATCAGATATAAATTCAAAGTATGTGTTTAAGTAGTATTCTCGTCAATATTCCACATCAAGATCCCTACAGTGATGTCACGCTAGCGCATCAGATAGACCAAAACCTTGCCAAGAGTACGTTTTCGGTATTTCTAATGGGCATGCAACGGAACTTTATATTCCACATCAAGATCCCTATAGTGACGTTACGCTAGCACTTCAGATAGACCAAAACCTTGCCAAGGCTTGCCAAGTACCTTTTCGGTATTTCTAATGGGCTTGTGACGGGATTCTTTGTAATGAGCGAAAGTAAGGGGCTCGTAAAACCTGACATATAATCAAGTAAATGTTTTCTATCTAAATTTGAATACTTCTCCTCTAGATGGGTGGACTTGGTTTACCACATAGAGATTGACCCACAGAGAGTGAATATTGTTTACGCTAGGGTCTCACAGATACTGAATATTCTAAAGTACCCCACAAGACTCTCTTATATCTAAGTTGTTTATGTTAGGACCGCACAGGGACTGCATTTTCCTAAACATCTTCACCCAACTGTCGCCAGTTGTTTACGTTAAATGTTACCTATAAAAAGCAACAAGTCTCAAAAAATGTGCGTGATTTTACAAATTCGGGGAACACCCACAGAAAATCAGGGAATCTAAATGAAAATTGCACCGTCAGGTTCAGCATATCAGAGAACGTATGCGAAGCTCATGCACACGGATGCGTGTTTAATTGTTTTTTTTTTCCCCAGGGGTGATCATATCGAACCAGTGACCCTACAAGATGGAGAGAGTGCTTTTCCAAACGGAAATCAAAACTTCTAGTTCCCTCTTTAAGTGGCCAAAAAGACCAGAGGGTACCTAGCCCCCCTCCCAAAACCCCTTTTCCCCAAAAAGCATTCGATCAAAAACTTTATCGAAAAATACAATAGCCATTTTGTTAAGCATAAGTGAAAGAAAGGTAAATAGCCATACGTCTGGGGATATGATCCCCACAGATCCTGGGGAAAGGGTTGTATATTATGAAATTTGCTTATTCTTTACATATAATATTTATTGCTGCAAAGTAAACAGACTTTTTTTTGAGGAAGGAACATTTTCTGCGGTGGTAGAATTTTCGTGGGAAAAAAGTTTCCGCGGATGAACTTTCAAGGGGAAGTTTTATATGGGGGATTTTGCCTGCCAGAATTCCGAAAATTTACATACTCAATTTTACATTTTAAGAATATCCAGGTGAAATTTTCAAAGGGGTTTGAATTGTATGTGGGACTTTGTGTGGGTGGGGTCCCACGGGAGAAATTCTTCATGGGGAGTTCTCTGCGGGAGACATTTTTCATAGGTATTTATCCGCGAGAAAAACTTTCCATTGGAGGAAGGAAAGAATTTCCAGGAAAAATTTTCCATGAAAGGGGGCGAGGGATTTCCGACATGGTTTGAAAATGACTAAAACTTAAATGAAAATCAAGTCTTTTTTCAAATGATTGTAGCCTAAAGAGAATTCTCCAGGTAGAATTGCCTGCAAGAAATTTTCAGGGGAATTTTCAGTGAGGATGGAATTGCCCGGGGGAAGGGGTTCTATATTGGAAGAAATTTTCATGGAGGAAAATTTTGGGGGGAATTTTCCATATTGGAGAGAGGCGGATTTCCGGGCACTATTTGATAACGATCAGAAATAAGATAAAAAAACACAAGTTTTTTTCAACTAAAAGTAAGGAACATTATTAAATCTTACAATAAAAAAAAAATCATTCCGTAAATGAGGGGGATGCCTCCTCATCAGTTATTCATTCCTTATTGGTTTAATTTAGAATGAGGTTTAATTTAGGTGGTTTAATTTAGAATGAGAAGTCTTGTTTAAATACTAAAAAAATAACGTGAAAAGCGATGTATTGAGGAGGGGCATCCTCCTCATGAGTTGGAAAATGGTCATATAACACAAAATATACAAACAAGTTCTTTCTTCTTTGTTAAACAAGTTCTAATCGGGCAGATTAGTTGTTCTTCATAAGGGTGGTTCTAGGGATGATCCTTCTAATAATTGACTAATTTCTTTAGTAAAATTATTGAAGAATGTATGCACTCTAGACTTCTGTCGTTTCTTAATAATAAAAAAAGTCAATTTTTCCATTACAATCAGTTTGGTTTTCTCCCTAAGCACTTATCAGAACATGCTTGAATGGCCTTGCTGAAGTTCATTCACAAGGCACTTGATGAGGGTAGAATTCCAACTGCATTTTCCTTGATGTCAAAAAAACGTTTGACAGCATATCACATACCATCATACTCTCCAAGATGGCACACATAGGGATACGGAGAAACAGTTGCCATTGGTTTGAAACTAATTGATCTTAAAGGTCTATCAGTAGTGACCCTAAGCTTCAAGATCGATACCGTGTTGTTTTTGGTGTCCCTCAAGAGTCTATTTTAGGACCTGTTTTAATCCTTATTAAGTACTGATCTTTTCATTGCTGTATCCGCACAAACTATATGAATTGCTGTAATATTTGTGATAACCCCCTCAGAGCCCTCAGTGCAAGGGTTGTAAGTTATGCCCTCGGGGCATATAAGGTTTATATAGAAAGCTGTTGTATAAATTTCAAAAAGGGCTCATTTGTTTGGAAATTGAAATTGCCCTTTTTAATAGTAGAAAGTGAGTGGAGAGTAATTGACCCCCCTCTCACGATCACCATTTCCCCAAACACATTCAATCAAAGTTTAGAGATAGCCATTTTGTTCAACGTAGTTGAAAGTTCTGGAAATTAGTTATTTAAGGATGACAAACCCCACAGAGTCCCCAGGGCAAAGGTTGTAAGTTATGTCATGGGGGCATATGAGGTTTTTATAGATAAAGTTGTCGTAAAAACTTCAAAAGGGGCTCATTCAATTGGGAATTGAGAGGGCTAGTGCCATTTTTAATAGTCGAAAGTGATTGGAGGGTAACTAACCACCCTCTCACGCGCACCATTCCCCCAAACACATCCAATGAAAATTTTCAGATAGCAATTGTTTTCAACGTAGTAGAAAGTTCTGGAAATTAGGTCTTTGAGGGTGACACCCCCCCCCCCCTCCCAGCCCTCAGAGCAAGGGTTTTAAGTTATGCCCATGGGGCATATAATCTTTTTATTGAAAGCGTTGTCCTAGAAACCTCAAAAGCGCTCATTTGATAGGAAATTGAAAGGGCTAGTGTCTTTTTTAATAGTGGAAAGTGATGGGAGAGCGACTAACGCCCCTCTCACGCCCACCATTTTCCCAAACGCATCCAATCAAAATTTTGAGATAGCGATTTTATTTAACGTAGTTGAAAGTTCTGGAAATTATGTCTTAGAAGATGACAACCACCCTCACAGCTCTTAGGGTAAGGGTTGTAATTTATGCCCTGGGAGCATATAGGGTGTTTATAGAAAGCGTTATCGTAGAAACTCAAAAAGAGCTCATTCGATTTGAAATCGAAAGGCCTAGTGCCCTTTTTAATAGTCTAAAGGGATCGGAAAGCTTGAAATTTTATGGTAAAGATCGATGTGGGTATAATGTATGATTTTTGTATTTATTTTTTTTTTTTTTTTGGTTACCACACCAGGGCACTTCGTATCGAAGGAGTTGTCCTAGAAACTTCGAAAAGTGCTCATTCGATTGGAAACTCGAGTGGCTAGTGCCCTTTTAAATCGTCGAAAGTGATTGGAGGACAAATAGCCCCCCCCCCACGCCCATCATTCCCCCAAACATATCCAATAAAAATTTTGAGATAGCCATTTTGTTCAGCGTAGTTGATTTCCAAATAGAAAATATGCTTTTGAGGAGGACACTCCCCCACAACCCTCGGGGCAAGGGTTTTAAGTTATACCCTGAGGGCATATAAGAACGATGTTGGCACAATGTATTATTTATTATTTTTTTTCTTTTAGAGCAGGGCACTTCGTATCGAAGAAGTTGTCGTAGAAACTTCGAAAAGGGCTCATTCAATTGGAAATTGGAGCGGCTTGTGCCCTTTTTAAAAGTTGAAAGTGATTGGAAGGCAACTAACACCCCTTCCACGCCCACCATTTCCCAAAACACATCCAATCAATATTTTGAGAAATACATTTTGTTCAGTGTAGTTGATTTTCAGATAGAAATTATGTTTTTGAGGAGGAAACTCCCCCACAGCCATCAGGGCAGGGGTTGTAAGTTATACCTTGGGGGCATATAAGGTTTTCATAGAAGGTGTTGTCGTAGAAACTTAAAAAAGGCTCGTTCGATTGGAAATTCAAAGGGCTAGTGCCCTTTAATAGTAAAGATCGTAAAGTAAAGATCGATCTGTGTACAATGTATTATTATTTTTTTTAAACCAGGGTACTTCGTATCGAAGGAGTTGTCGTGGGAACTTCGAAAGGGGCTCATTAGATTGAAAATAGGAAGGACTAATGCCCAATTTAATAGTCGAAAGTGATTGGAGGGCAACTAGTCCCCCTCACACGCCCTCCCTCCCATTTGCCCATTATGTTTAAAAACTAAATTTTGCCTTAAGATTAAATCAAAATGCACTGTGTTAATGCTAATTGCCAATTAGGCGTCTCAGCAGTATCCCAAGAACGACTGAGGGTATTATGTTCAAACTTTCAGGGCTACTTCTGCTCTTAAAATTTAACCAAATCAAAATAGCGTAAGTGTATCCAAGCTATCAAAGAAAGTAAATAGATTTTTTTACGAATGGTATCAAGTTTCAGTTCAACTAGAGGAGGTATGAAACTAAATTAAACGCTACTATTTGTGTCCAGATTTTTAAAGGGTGTATGTTGTTAAAAATTGCTGAAAAATTTACTCCAGCATACAATTAGCAGGCCAAACTATAAAGTCTTAAAAAAAGAAAAGATTTAAAGTATTATTTGTCTTGTCCCTTAAAAGACTATGTCAATGTAAAACGAACAGAAATTAATTAAAAAAAACTTTTCCACAAAATAAGTTTTTCAAAGAAAGGTAAGGAACTCCATTAAACCGAAAATGAGCAAAAAATAAAATCAAATAATCTACCAAGTGGGAAACTACCGCAAATCAGCATCGATAAATAAATGAAGCCCAAAACGAACAGAAATTACAATAAATAACCGAGTCAAACTCAAAACAAGCAGAAATTAACATGAGTATGGCTCAAAACCCCTATGCCTTCCCTAGGCCATAACATAATTTGCACTTTACTGGAAAAAATACAAATGAATGTGAATTGTTAGTTTAATGTACATATACTGATATTTAGTAATCAAAATATTAATATCGTTTGATTTATTAAAGTTATGAAAGAAAAAACATTTATATATTTTTAGTAAAGTGCAAATTATGTTCTGGCGAAAAAAAAAGTAATTTTAATATGTCCAAGTGTTTAATTCAGCTGATAGAAGAGCTTTAGCGTAGGCCTTATCCTTGTATCGTATACCAGACAAATCAAATAGTTCGTGGTAACGAACTGTAAGTAAGGAGCGACCCGGCCTCAATGGTAACCGAAACTCTAGAAAACGGAATTTTGATACCAATAGATATATCAAAACAATCAGATTTTAATTCTGATTTCCAATATATAAGTTTCATCAAGTTTAATCTTACCCATCAAAAGTTACGCGCCTGAGAATATTTGGTTGATTTTAGAAAAAAGGGGGAAAGACCTCCTAAAAGTTATAGAACCTTAATGAAAATAACACCATCATATTCAGCTTATCAAAGAACCCTACTGTAGAGGTTTCAAGCTCCTATCTACAAAAATGTGGAATTTTGTATCTTTTGCCAGAAGAAAGATCACGGGTGCGTGTTTATTTGTTGTTTTTTTTTTTTCTTTTCCCCAGGGGTATTCGTTTTGACCCAGTGATCCTAAAATATCGTAGGAGGGCTCATTGGAACGGAAATTAAAAGTTCTAGTGCCCTTTTTAAGTGACCAAAAAAATGGAGGGCAACTAGGCCCCCTCCCACGCTCATTTTTTTCTCAAAGTCACCCAATTAAAATTTTAAGATAGCCATTTTGTTCTGCATAGTCGAAAATCTAATAAATATGTCTTTTAGGATGACTTAATCCCCCACAGTTCCCAGGGGAAGGGCTGCAAGTTATGAACTTTGCCCATTGCTTACATATTGTATTGGTTATTGGGAAGTATACAGACATTTTCAGAAAGAATTTTTTCTGGTGGGGGGGATGGAGGAGGGGGTTACTCTGGAGAATATTTCCGTGGAGGATGTTTCTTGGAGTAAGGGACATTTCTATGAAGGGGGCGCCGGATTTCCAAGCATTATTTAAAAACGATCAGAAATTAAATTTAAAAAAAAACAAGTTTTTTCAACTGAAAGTAAGAAGCAACATTAGAACTTAAAACGAACAGAAATTATTAAGTATATGAGGGGGTTCACCCCCAAGTCAATACCTCGCTCTTTACGCTACAGTTTTTTTTATTGCTTTCAAAAGAGCTATCTATCATAGACAGCGCGCTAGCGCTGCCTAAGTAAAGAACGATGTGGGCACAATGTGTTGTTTTTGTTTTTTTTTTTTTTTTCTCCATACCCGGGCACTTCGTATCGAAGGAATTGTCTTAGAAAGTTTGAAAAGGGCTCATTCGATTGCAAATTGGAGTGGCTAGTACCCTTTTTTAATAGTCGAAAGTGATTGGAGGGCAACTAACCTCCCTCCCACGCCCATCATTCCTCCAAACACATCCAATCAATTTTTTGAGATAGCCATTTTGTTCAGCGTAGTTGATTTCCAGATAGAAAATATCTTTTTGAGGAGGACACTCCCCCACAACCCTCGGGTAAGGGTTTTAAGTTATGCCCTGGGGGTATATAAGGTTTTTATAGAAGGCGTTGTCGTAGAAGCTTCAAAAAAGGCTCATTCAATTGGAAATTCAAAGGGCTAGTGCCCTTTTAATAGTCAAAAGTGATTGGAGGGCAACTAGCCCCCCACGCACATTATTCCCATAAGTTATACCCCGGGGACATATAAGGTTTTTATAGAAGGTGTTGTCGTAGAAACTTCAAAAAAGGCTCATTCGATTTGAAATTCAAAGGGCTAGTGCCCTTTTTAATAGTAGAAAAGTGATTGGAGGTCAACCTAACCCCCCCCCCACGACCATCATTCCCCCAAAAACATCCAATCAAAATTTTGAGATAGCCATTTTGTTCAGCGTAGTTGTCTTCCAGATAGAAAATATGTTTTTGAGGACGACACTCCCCCACAACCCTTGGGGCAAGGGTTTTAAGTTATGCCCTGGGGGCATATAAGGTTTTTATAGAAGGCGTTGTCATAGAAACTTCAAAAAAGGCTCATTTGATTGGAAATCCAAAGGGCTAGTGCCCTTTTTAATAGTTGAAAGTGATTGGACGGTAACTAACCCCCCTCTCACGCCCACCTTTTCATAGGCAGTGCGCTAGCGCTGCCTAAGTAAAGAACGATGTGGGCACAATGTGTTGTTTTTGGGGTTTTTTTTTCTCCATACCCGGGCACTTCGTATCGAAGGAGTCGTCGTAGAAACTTCGAAAAGGGCTCATTCGATTGGAAATTGGATTGGCTAGTGCCCTTTTTAATAGTCGAAACTGATTGGAGGGCAACTAGTCCCCCCCACGCCCATTATTCCCCCAAACACATCCAATCAAAATTTAGGACTTAAAACGAACAGAAATTATTACGTATATGAGGTGGTTCTCCCCCAAGTCAATACCTCGCTCTTTACGCTACAGTTTTTTTTTTAGTGCTTTCAAAAGAACTATCTATTCTAATTAAACGGCCTTTGTGATTCAGGGGTTTGTGAATTAAATTTTTTTTAACTTTCAACGTAAAGAGCGTGGTATTGACTAAGGGGAGAACCCCCTCATATACGTAATAACATATACGTAATAAAAAAGACAATAAAAAAAAACAAGTGATACGGCTCAATAGTAATCGAAACTTTTGAAAACGGAATTTTGATGTCAATAAGTGTATAAAAAGAATGGGCTTATAATGCTGATTCTAAATATATAAATTTTATTAAGTTTAGTATTACTCATCAAAAGGCTACGAGCCTGAGAAAATTTACCTGATTTTTTAAAGAGGGGGAAACATCCCCTACAAGTGAAAGAATTTTAATGAAAATCACACCGTCAGATTCAGCGTATCAGAAAACCCTATTACATAGGTTTCAAGCTCATATCTGCAAAAAAATGCAACTTCGAATTTTTCCGGAAAGAAAAATATACGAATATAGAAGTTCGTTACGTAAGTTAATTTGTAAATTACGTCAGAACCAAATTTAGAGACAGCCATTTAGCCAAAAGAAAAGTAAAATTTTTATGCAAATTTTGTTTACTTATTCAATGAACGGTGAGCCAAAATAAAAGCTGCATTAACTAAAAAACGATCAGAAATTAAATAAAAAAAAAAACAAGTTTTTTAAACTGAAAGTAAGGAGCGACATTAAAAGTTAAAACGAACAGAAATTATTCCGTATATGAAAGGGACTGTCCCCTCCTCAACGCCTCACTCTTTACGCTAAAGTTTGACTCTGTCTCACAACTTTATCTTTTAAAACAATAAAAAACTTTAGCGTAAAGAGCGAGGCGTTGAGGAGGGGACAGCCCCTTTCATATACGGAATAATTTCTGTTCGTTTTAAATTTTAATGTCGCTCCTTACTTTCAGTTTAAAAAACTTTTTTTTTTATTTAATACACTCAAGGGATTAGTGTTATTTTCGAGAATAACGCTGCTGTGGTTAAGGTAGGAAATGAGGTTAGGAGCTGGTTACGTATTAAATCAAAAGTTAAGCAAGGATGTGTTTTATTCTTATTTATATGAATCATTTTGATGAAATTTGGCTTAAGAAGCAAAGCAAAGGCAATGGGAGAACACGGAGTCACTTGTAGAAGTAAAACTTTCCTGGACTTAGATTATGCTGATGGTTTAAGCATCCTAGATAAAAGTTTGAGCAAAATGAATGAACTTTCGGAGATTTTGCCAGTTCAGTGTGTTAGAATAGGTTTGAAAATTATTGTTAAGTTAAAATCAAAGACTAAGTGGCTAAGACTGGGAACAAGTGAAGGCGAAATGGTGACATTGGATAACGAAAAGATCGATCAAGTGGGCAGCTTCACTTACCTTGGTAGTATTACTAGTAAAGACGGTGTAGCGAAGATGTTAAAGGTAGAATAGCTAAGGGTCAGAGTGTTTCTTTTCTCAGTTGAAAAAAGTTTGGAAGTACAGGAAGATAGGTCTGCGAATCGAGATGAGAATATTGGAAGGCAGAGTGATGACAGTGGTCAAGATTAGTTCTAAAGCATGGGAGCTCCGAAAAGTGGATGAGGTTTTGCTACATATTTTCTAGAAAAATTGCATACGGATTTGTTCTGGGTACCCGACTGACTGACCATTTTTCAAACGATAGGCTGTACAAAAAGTGTGGTTCAATACCGCCTTCTAGGGCTGTAATGAGAGGAAGGTTGAGATGATTAGGGCACATTTTTTGGTCAAAAGATGACAGATTGCCAAAGATTGTCCTTTTGGGTTAACTCTCTAGGTCTAAAAGAATAGCAAGTCGTCCTCGGTTGGGGTGGCAGGATGTTGTAAGGAAAAATTTAAGGGCAGTGGAAACTTCTTGGGATGAGGGGCGCAAAGAGGGAGGCTTTGAATAGATTGGGATGGAGAAGGAGGGTGCTTAGCTCTGTTGGCCTGAGGCAGATTGGTGCTACGGTCAGCTGTTAGTAGTAGTAGTAATGTTACAGTTTACGATAATACATGATACAAATTATGCTATTGAAAATAATTGTAATTTTCGCTCAGACATATTCTCAGAACAGATATGTACAGAAAGTGGGTATTGTGTTGCTCTGAGTCCCGTTATAGTGACTCACAAAACCTGAAAAACATACCAGTCTACTTTTTGAGAATTTTGATATAAAACTCGGTGTATATTGTCATTTTGCAATCGGGTTAGTAGCTTAACCCATCGATTTCTTAAGAGTTTTTGCTGTTATTGTTGTTGCAGTTGCTTTGTTTTAATTTTGGAAAAATGGCCCGTTTAATTTCGGAAAAAATTGCATTTCAAAACAGTGAGTAGCAATAAAGCTGATCAATAGTGTTGTTTATACGCTGAACTAAGGCCTGGGTGCAAGTACACAAAATATAGACTAGAAAGAACCATCATCAGAATGTCGCTTTAGTAGTGTGACGTCTGCAAAGTGGTTCTACTATTCCTTGATCAGTCTGTACGTCTGTTTCATTACCTTGTTTTCCTTTTAGACTTACGTTGTTGACGTTTTCTTCGCACAGTCATGGAAAGACGGACGTCTACGCTTACCTGATAACATGACTTCAGATTACCGTTTGCTTCCTGTTTCATGGTTAAAAGAAATATGGCATCCAGATTCATTTTTTAAGAATGCAAAGCGTGTAACATTCCACGACATGACTATTCCAAATCACTATATCTGGCTCTACAAGGACAAAACCATTCTTTATATGGTCAAGTATGTTTTGCTTTCATATGTGGCTGGGTCTTGTCTGACTATAGCATTAAAATGCTAAATTATGCATTCTTTGTGTTGATTATTTATAACTTTTGATATTGAATTTTCCAGATATTTGTTGAGCTATAGGTAATTCATATTTTATAAGTATTCCATTTTGGACCAGTTCAAGCAATCTTTACATTTCAGCGATATTACTGTCCCATCTCAGAAAAAAAATATTTATGAATATTTCTAACTTTTACATATTTGCTTAAATGTCTTTAGTGTATTAGCCTGTTTTTAATTTCAAATCGACTTTTTTTAAATTAGTTTAAATGCTTTTTCCGTAAAATAAGTTTTTGAAAGAAAAGTAAAGAGCTCCATTAAGACAATGAGCAGAAATAAAGTAAAATGTTCTTCGAAGCGTGAAACTACCACAAATCACTATCAATAAATAAATGAAACTCAGAACGAACAGAAATTACAATAAATAACTAATTCAAACTCAAAACAAGCAAAAATTAACATGAATAGGGCTGATAACCCCCATGCCTTCTCAAGACCAGGACATAATTTGCGCTTTACTGAAAAAAAAAACAAAAAACAAATGACCGTGGATTGTCTGTTTAATTGACATATGCTGATATTTATTCTTTAAAGTTTTGATAATTTTTTACCTATGAAAGTAAGAAAAGTGAAAACATGTAAAACGAGTTTTGTTTTCAGTAAAGCACAAATTATGCTCTGGTCTTGAGAATGCTTTGAGGTTATCAGCCCTATTTAGGTTAATTTTTGCTCGTTTTGAATTTTACTTTTGCTATTTATTGTAATTTCCGCTCGTTTTGAGTGCTGCAAACCCAATGCCTTTTCAAGACTAGAATATAATTTGCACTAATAAATAAAAAAATCTTGAAACTTTAAAGAAAAAATAACGGTTTAAGGATATTAAACTGACAATCAACAGTCTTTTTTTTTTTTTTTTTTTTTTTTTTTTTTTTTTTTTTTTTTTTTTTTTTTTTTTTGTAGAGTGCAAATTATGATCCGGTCTTGAGAAGGCCTGGGGAGTGTCAACAGTACTCATGTGAATTTTTGCTCGTTTTGAGTTTGACTCGGTCGTTTATTGTAATTTCTGTTCGTTTTGGGTTTCATTTATTTATTGATGGTGATTTGTGGTAGTTCTACGCTTGAAAGACTATTTGACCTGCTCATTTTTGGTTTAATGGAGCTCTTTACTTTTTTTAAACTTGTTTTGCGGAAAATGTTTTAAAATTAATTATTAGTAAAGATGGTGCATGAGCTCCCGCAAGGGGGGCATAGGGGGCATGCCCCCTGGAATTTAAACCAGAGTAGGAAGAAATAGAAGTGTAACAATTAATCAAAGAAAAAAATTCTTATTTTTGTTTTGTCTTTAAGAACTGCTATGAAACTTGTTTAGAATCAATTCAGAATTTAATTCAATTCTTAGATCTTAGATTAACTCAATATAGCTCATTATTTATCTATCTAAAGGAGGCCAAAACCGGAACCCGATTTAGGGGTAGAGTAAATACTCTCAAGGGCATTCTTATGCCCTAGCAATAGTGCGACAAGCTTGGTAAAGCTTACCGCATTCTGGAACTAATAAACAAAGAAACTTTTATATATATACAGCGTCGTGCCCTACCAGGAATCAGTTTGGTCTTGGTTTTTGCTCATGTTTTGTCAAGCTAAAAACGTAAGTCTAATTTCTTTTTTTTTTATTCCTTTCCTTAATTTTTAAAACATAATCCTAGTTAAGGGGTAAGATTCTAATTTTTCTTAAGTCTATAATGATCATCCTGTGTCAATTCGATTAGTTGTATCCTATAAGGTCTTATGCTATTAGGAATTTTGCTTGCTTTTCTTTCATAATAATGAAACATAACTTTTAGCTTAAACCTGAACTTGAATTTAGTCAAGAAACGAGAATTTGTGAATAAAAAATATTGATCTTCAATAAATAATTAATAATTAATCAACAAATAATTATAAATAAATTACAAATAAATGGCTTAAATTGAATAGTAAAATTAAAAGTAATTAGTAAAATATTAGTAAAATAGTAACCATTCTTTTTTTTTAGTAAACTCTTGGTTTTTCTATACCGATATAGAATCACATTTTTCTACCACTCACTGTTTGAAATATTATCAGTCTAAAGGTATCATGATCAGTCTGGTGGCCGGCGTTTACCTCCCCCCCCCGGCGATTACCCCACGGAAAATACCCCCCGTGAAAAATACCCCTCCCTGGAAATACCCCCCGGAAAATACCCCCCGTGGGAAATACCCCCCGCGGAAAATACCCCTCCGGAAAATACCCCCGAGGAAAAAAGCTTTCCAAATTTGAGAATTTTATTTGAGTTTTATTTTATTTCCGCTATTCTGGTATCTCCCCCCCCCCTGGAAAATTTTTTGCGGGCGCCTTCAGATGGTGGGTACTATGGAAATGTTAAAAGTAGAATAACAAAAGCCTAGGGTGTTTTTTTCACATTTGAAAAAAAAACTTGGAAGAATAGGAAGGTGAGTCTGCAAACCAAAGTTAGAAAATTGGAATCTACAGTGATAACAGTGGTCAAGAATCGTTCTGAAGCGCGGGCGCTCCAAACACGGAAGAGGAGCTGCTAAATGTTTTCCAGAGAATTGCCTACGGATTGTTTTGGGTACCCGACTGACATACTGTACGAGAAACGGGCCTCAATCGCACTTTCTAGGGCTATAATGAGAAATAGAATGATATGGCTAGGACACGTTCCGACGATGAAGGATGACAGATTAGGAAAGATTGTCCTTATCGGCCAACTGTCTGGGGTCAAACGAAAAGCGGGTCATTCCCGAATGGGGTGAGTGGATGTCATAAGAAAGATTTAAGGCAAGTGGGAACTTCTTGGGAGGGTGTAAAAGGGAAGACTTTGAATATATTGGGATGGATGAGGAGTGTGCGTAGCTGTGTTGGCCCCAGGTGGCTTGGTAATGCAGTGATTTGTAGTAGTAGCAGCATTTCTGCTCGTCGTAGTTTTCATTTCTTCATCATTTATAAATCTGTGGTCCTAATAGTGTAAGCTAATTTTCCTTCAGTTTACGTTTATCATTGTTAGGATATGTTTTCTAGGCTAAGTAAGTTTGTCTAGTGTTACTTTTGATGTTATATTTTATTATATAGCTATACCAACCATAGTGAATGATCAAGCCTTGGGTCAAGCCATACAGAGCCATTTCTAGGGTTGGTGGAGCCCAAGATAAAATCAATTGCGTTGCCACCTTCATAACGCAAATATAAGCACAAAAAGCCGAATCAAAGTTAATTTAAATCGGCATTCCTCAGCCACCCCCTCCCCACCACCTGGCTGCAGTGTTTGGGGCCACTGACCCGGATTTCCCCCCCTCCCACCCCAAGATTTGGTGTGAAGCCATAGTAGTTGTTAATAGATGTTACTATGGCTTGATCAAATTATCGACAATATGCGTAAACCTATTAATTTAGGCTAATTGCCACAATTTAGGAAAAATATTCATATAATAGAAAACACTATGCACATGAAATTAATAATTTAAGTCTCCATTTTGCAGACTGTCACTTCTTCTATCTTGCCCAATGAACTTTCAGAACTATCCCCACGACACTCAGCAGTGTGCCTTGAAGATTGAAAGCTGTAAGTACATTCTCAATATAATCTCTCAACTTACTAATTTTAAAGTACCTCGTGTCAACAACATGGGCCCCGTGTCCATAACATTGCTTTCTGTTTATCCTCATTTGCTGAAAAGGGGTCAAGCTGACTAGAACTGAACTTTCTATCCAAAAAGAATATTTCCACCCTTATGGGGCAATAATCTTAATTTCTGCCTTTTTAGGGGTCAATATCATCAGCTCTTTACGAAGCTTATAATATTTCCTTAGACCACATTCCTTTCATTTAAAATTGAAACAAACAATTTAAACAACTTAATTGAAATACAAAAACAATAATAAAATTCCTAATATTTCTGCTCTACGTTCAGAAGCCATTATCAACGGAAAAAAAACTCGCTTAATGAGAACGAAAAAAGAAAAACACAATAAACGCTGTACAAAAAAAAAATGAAAAACGAAAGGAAAACTTACGTTTAAACAAACATCAATACGGTAAAGTACCAAAGCCCAAACAGTAAAATAAGTCAAGGTGTCTGCTACACATATACTATTGTATGTCTAAATAATATTCTATTATGGACTCCAGCAAAATGAAACAGAACAGGTAAATATGCAATTCCAAAAAAAAACATACAAAGTAGGGTATATATAATTCAAGTAGTCGCGGTTGCAAATTGCCATAGTCACATACAAGTTGTCGCAGTCGCTAGTAGTCACAGTCACAAGTAGTCATAGTCGCAAGTACTCACAGTTGCAAGTAGTCACAGATGCAAGTAGTTGTAATCGCAGTCATAAGCACTTGTAGTCACATTAGCTGTCACAAGTGGTCGCAACCAGAGTCAAAGTAGTCGCAGCCGCAAGTAGTCGTAGCTGAAATCGCAAGCAGTCACAGTTGAAAACAGTCACAAGCAGCCGTAGTCACAGTCGCTAGTAATTACAATTGCAGTTGCAGTCACAAGTAGTCACAGTAGCCGTCGCAAGTGCTCACAGTCAGAGAAACATGTAGTTCCTGTATCATTTGATAAGAGTCACAGTAGTAGTAGACGTTGCAAGTGCCCTAAAAGTGTCAAGTTGATACCCATAGCCGTCTCTAAGATATTGCAGGTAAACCCTTTTTTTAACCTGGAGGCACATATCGTATTTTCATTTTGCTCAGCACCACTCTCAACATTTCCTGAAGTTTCATCTTAATACCCTTAGTCGTCTAGGACATATAGAGGACCAAATATTCAACCCATTTCCCAGTGGTTAATCTTGTATTTAAAAAATGGGTAAATTGCATAATTTACAACCCTTTCCCCAAGGGCTGAGGGGGGCATGGCATACCCGTTGGTATAATTTTGAAAACAGACATTTTGATTGTTTTGAACAATAGGACTATTCATAAATTTTGATCACAGTGGGCGGGGAGGCCATCTAAAAAGGACGAAAGAGTTCTGGTTGCCGTCCAATAAATTTTCAATTTCCCCTCATCATACCCTTATAGTTTCAACTTAATACCTCAGCCGCTTCTGAAATATTGCTGATACACCCTTCTGACAGCAAGCATGCACACAGTGTGTTTTGATTTTGTGAAACCTCCCCCTCAACATTTTCTGGAAGTTGTCGCTTGAAAAAGAAGTCGCAGTCGCAAATGGCCACAGTCACAAGCAGTCGCAGTCACAGTTGCAGTCGTAATTAGTCGTAGTTGCAGTCACAGTTGTAGTAGTTGCAGTAGTAGTAGTTTCAGTAGTTTTATAGTTAATATCCTTAGTCTTTCTTAAGATTTCGTAGATACGGTGTTTTGATATCCTAGGTGAACATATTGTCTTTAATTAGTCCAACATGTCCCTCAACCTTACCTAAATTTTCACCTTAATACCTTTAGCCTTCTCGGACACACCCAGGATCAACCGTCCCCCCCTTTCCAATAATATATCCTGTATATAAGCAATGGGCAAATTAAACAACTCACAAACCTTGGCCAGGGGGCTGTAATAAGTATGGTATCCCTTAAAGCATGGTTATGAGACTACTTCAATATTATGAACAAAATGTGTTTTTAAAATATCTGTCAGTGTTGAGGGGAGGGGCATTCAGAAAGAGTAAGGGGAGGGAGGTGATTGTCCTCCGATTACTTTTCAAAATCCCACTTTACATACCCTGAAAGTTTCAACTTGCGCCTTATCACAAACAATAAAAGAGCGAAATACTCCTTAGCTATTCAAAAACAGGTTTCACAGGATTTCAAATCAGTTTAAACTTTAGGTTAGTATGGGCTTCGTTTGCTCTTTACTATTCAGGCAATTTTTCCGCAAGTGCAATTTTTCGCCTTGCTGGAACATCCAGAACATCTTGTTGACCGATATGAAATATTTTTCTTCTTCAGATTCTACTGACCTTAGATTTGTCATGATGTCCAGGGTGACCAGACGTCCCGCATTGTGCGGGACAGTCCCGGATTCCGAAACCACGCCCTGCATTCGAAAACGTCCCGCAAAATGTCCTGCTTTTTTGAAAAGATTCAAAAAGATTAAAACATTTTTAGATTAAAAAAAATAGAATTACTTTAATAAGTTTAATATTTTTTCCCATATATTCATAAAAATGTTTTAATATTGATGAAAATGTTTTGATAAAAGCAGACACAGGATTTGCCCCTATTGCTATTAAGTGTGATTTAATGTACTATAAGGTAAGCCCCTAGCCAAGATGCTTGGGGCAGCTTGCCCTGGTTGCCCTCCCTGCCCTTGAATGGCTCTGAATTCAAAGTAGGCTATATATATTTACACTCTAGGGTGTGGGGGGGGGGGGGTTGTTCAAAGTTCTTTTCTGACACAAAGGAATGTTATAGGATATTTGGACTCAGAAGGCTATGAAGTTCAATTGCGCCCAATGGATTTTAATGAAAGCACCACTGGAATGGTCAGACATTGGTGATTCCATTGACTTGTTCCACAAATACACAAACGACATGACACTTGATGAGTCCAAGCTGTTCGATGAGTTCATTTACACCCGGAATTTCTGTGATGCAACCAAAATGGAAACATGGTCTGAGGAAGAAACGCCGGTTGATTTGATTTGGGTGGAAATATTTGCATTTTTTGAAAAGGAATCCATTCCGTACAAAAATTTAGCGTTACTTTTAGAGTTTTTCCTAAGTCTGCCTGGCACAAAACGCAGCTTTAGAAAGAGTTTTTTCTTTGATAAATAGCTTTTGGACTGATGAAAAATCACAATTGGAACTGGACACATTGAAATCTTGTGTGTTTGTCAAGTTTAACGGAAAGAAACCGAGTGATGAGTTTAAGAAGGAAATCGAAAACAATGTTGTATTAGTAAAAAGGTGCATTCATCAGCCAAATATGATTAAAATAAAAATATAATGACATAAGACGATAAAAGTTTAAGAAACATTTTTGAGTGTTTTTATGAAACCACACACACTTCCTACTCCTTCCAGCGCTCTTCAAATTTTGGTATGTCCTGCATTGGGTCTGAGAAAATCTGGTCACCCTAATGATGTCGCAGACGGCGTTGCATAAATAATACATGCATAACTGAAGAAAATTCAGTTTTGTCTAAAATTATATTTTCTTCTAATGCTATCCAGACTAATCTACAAAAACTGTATTGATATGAGCAGTAGCTTTCAAATGAACATGAACATATATAATATTTTTTTTTTTAATCTTGCTAATCTTGGCGGAAAAGACAAAACATGGAACGTAGGCTAGTACTCATACAAAAAAGCAGTTTCATTTTTTTCATTTTGAAGATGAGGACTTAAAACCTCCATTTTAGGGTTCTCACCATGCTAATCGCAATGGTGAACCTACTACTGCAACCGTGATGCCAATAACCTTCAAGAGAAGATTTTCTTCCTCAAATAGCAGTTTGGGAAAACATGAAAATAAAGTAAAAATTGAGAGCGAGTCTGTTTTTAGGGAAAATTCTTGCATGTTCAATTAAAATTCCAGAAAGCTGGTAAAATTGTTTCCTTAAGGATTTTATTGAGCAAATCCAGAAAGCCATTTAACACTCGGTTAGTCTGTTCAGATTGGGGTAAAGTTTTATTTAAAAAAAAAGTAACAACCCAAAACTGAATAACTAGAAGTAGTTGTCTTATAATCTGGGTGTAAAAGCCAGACAGTGGCTATTAAAAAGCTTGTCTTGTAACCTCGTGGTTAAAGCTGTAGCATATGGAAGCAAGTCTTGGAGGATAAAATATAGAGATTAATTTTGGTTTGTGCCTTAGCAGTTGCTTTGAGGATACTTTTAGGAATGGACTTTTTCTCTCATAGTTAGGGCCCTAAACTTTACAGTCGCAGATAAAATTGAATGCTACTACGTTTAAAACAAGAATCGATTTTAAACTAATGTCATATTTTTAAAGTTTACTTTAATTTGGGGACGCAACTCCCAACCTTTATCCTTCTATGTGAATATTTACATTTGGAAGTAATGAAACATTCGAATCGTGTAGTATCTGGTCTTTTCGATGGTGGCATAGCACCCTATTTACTTTGTCCAAAAAACTACAGCATAATGAATAGTGATGGTCAATTGCGCTGGTTTAATGCCAAATTTGGAAAAAGCCAACGTTGTACTTCCACTTTAGGACTTCCTCCCTCAAATAGGGATGCATCAAATTTCGTAGAGACAAAATTTTGTCATTGGGAGAAGAGCGTTTTTTCAAGGTTCTTATGGTGCTAAAGTAAGTGTTGCCGAAAGACGGGGTTACAATATCGGGAGTGGTTTCAAAGCGTGATAAGATTTTGGGAGATGATACAGAAAACAATCTGTTAATTTTTAGTAATATGAGGCACAATGTATTCATCAAAAATAAGTTAGAGATGTTATCAAAAAGTTCGACAAACAATACGGGCACAGGCATTGATAGTAGATAGTAGTCCTAAATTTATTTTATCTGTTGGAACCCTGAACGTTAGGACGCTTGCTAAACAAGGCAAAATAGATCTTGTCCTAAATGAACTAAACCGATATAAATGGGATATTGTGGGACTTTCAGAAACACATCTCCCTAGCACCGGCGAAGAAAGGATCGGCAACACTAGTCTGATAGTGTCTGGGAGAACCGATGGCGTCCATCGCCAAGGTGTTGGCTTTTTGATGTCGACTAAGGCACGAAGATCCCTGATTTCCGTAACGCCTGTGTCAGAACGGTTGATTATGATACGAATGAAGGGATCCCCGATCAACATCACGATCATACAAGTCTACGCTCCTGACTGCAGCAAACCAGATGAAGAGTCTGACAATTTCTACCTTCAACTGCAAAGCTTAATTGACGCAGTTCCTAAAAAAGACCTTATTGTTGTCATTGGCGACTTCAATGCTATTGTTGGTAACGATTCTGCTCGAAATGAAGATGTTATGGGTAAATTTGGCCTTGGACGACTTAACAAGAGGGGCGAACGCCTCATTGAATTTTGCAGAGACAGTGATCTAGCCATTACCAATACTCTCTTCAAACATAGAGAACGTCGTAAGGCGACATGGACTTCGCCGGATGGAAAAACCCGTAATCTTATTGATTACGTGCTCGTCTCTAGGCGGTGGAAATCATCTGTGCTAGATACTGTCACCCTCGCAGGTGGCGATTTCGACAGCGACCATTCCCTGGTCATGTCTGCACTAAAGATACGCCTGAAATCTTCCTCAAAGCTGAATAATAGACCCGCTCGTTTCAACACACATCTTCTCAAAGACCCTCAAATTCGCCAAACCTACATCGATGAACTGTCTACTCAAATATCGGACCTTCTTTCTAATATTCCTGTAACTCTATCTAAAGAGGATATCGATAAACTGGTCACAGACTCCTCTAAGATCATCAGCAAAGTAGCGATGTCCGCCCTAGGAACCAAAAAGGGTGATAAAAAGCCTTGGATAACAAATGAAATTATTTTATTATGTACTGAGAAACGAAAACACAATAACAGGTCAGACAGAGAGAGCAGGGACAGATATAAGCAGTTGAAGCGTGCTGTAGAAAAAGCCACCCGTAGAGCCCATCGCACCTACATTAAAGACAAATGTGAACAGTGTGAGGCTGATTTTAAGAGAGGCGATTCATACTTCATGTATAAGAGAGTTCGTGAGCTAACAAGCAAGAAAAGCCTCAGTTCTTGTACACTGCTAGATAAAAATGGCTCTCAGATACAAAGCACAGAAGGTATCCGATCGAGATGGATGGAGCATTTCAAAGAAAAGCTTAATCCTGATATCTTTCCGAACTCTGCTGTCCTGGACCTCTTGCCCGTTACTGTCTCAGATCCCAGCCCACCTCCTCTCCGTTCTGAGGTCGAAGATGCCATCCAAGCGCTGAAGACTAACAAGGCCCCTGGCCCGGACGGGATACAGGCAGAACTGCTGAAAGTCCGGTGTGAACCACTTATAGATCTTTTCCACAAGATTGTATCCGGTGCCTGGCAAAAGAGTCATTTCCCAACTTCTTGGTGCGAAGCCACAATTGTTCCACTACACAAGAAGGGGTCAAAGGCAATATGTGATAATTACCGTCCTATTAGCCTAACAAGTCAAACTGCCAAGATCTTCACCCGAATTATACTCCAACGGATCAGAGCCGTGTCATCCTTAGTCATCCAAGAATACCAAGCCGGTTTTCGCCCTGGGAGATCGACCGTTGATCAAATTTTCACTGTTCGCCAAATTTTAGAGAAATATCTGGAATTCGGTCGCGGCCTGTATCAGCTCTTCATCGACTTTAGGCAAGCATTTGACCTTATTTGGAGAAATGGCCTATGGCATATCCTTCTCCATTACGGAATCCCACGAAACCTAGTAGATCTTATCAAGGATATGTACTCAAAATTTGGGAGTCGTGTGATGACTAGTGAAGGTCTCACTGACAGTTTCCAGACTTCCGCAGGTGTCCTTCAAGGATGCCTTTTGTCTCCAGAGCTGTTCAACCTTTTCCTCACAGCAGTCTTATCCCTGGTGGAGACAACTTGTGGCGCACATATAGGGGGTGTTCAGATAGATAAGCTAGCCTACGCCGACGATATCAACGAAATGGCTGAAACACCCGAGGATCTACAAGCCGTTCTTAACGACGTCTTCGAAGCCACTAGTTCTTTTGGAATGATCATAAATGTATCAAAAACAAAGGCTATGTGCTGCTCACGAAAGCCACAGGATACAGTTAAGCCAGACCTGAAAATTAATGGAGAGAGTATCCAGTGGGTTGACGAGTTCCCTTACCTCGGTAGTCTGATCACCAGCGACAACAGTCCATCAAAAGACATCAAAAGACGTCTCGCCCTCGCGAGTTCCAGTTTCAAGGCCCTTATGCCCATATGGCGAAGCAAGGATTTGTCTCTGCGGCTTAAGACACGACTTTTTGATACCCTGATCATCCCCATCGCAATCTACTCATGTGAAACATGGACACTGAAGGTAAATGACAACCGTCGACTTGCAGCATTTGAAACTAAGTGCCTCCGCCGCATCGGCGGGATCACTTACCTTGATAGAATCTCAAATTTCGAACTTCTCGAGCGCCTTAAAGTACAACAAACAATTCTCATGAAGATCCAGCTCCAGCAACTTCGATGGCTCGGTCACGTACAACGGATGAGTCGGTCCCGTCTCCCAAAAATCACCTTCGAAGGCCAAATTCACGGTTCTCGTCCTCGTGGTCGTCCCCCAAAAAGGTGGAAGGAAAACTTTGCACCTCACCGCCTCTCGGACCTTCTTCGCCTAGCAAAAGACCGTGAAGCATACAGAAGGCACATCCACGCCGTTACGAAGAAAGAGGCCCCAAGACGACCTTCAAGGACGGATGGGACTTAAGTATAGTAAGTAAGTAAGTAAGTAAGTAAGTAGTAATAGATACAATTTTATTTTCAATAGGGCTATTTTAGGTTTGGAGATGTGATATAGAAAATTATGAAGAAGATTCATGACAAAGGAAGAGTAGCAATTTTATTAAGATTTTGATTAAATCTTTTTACTTGAAAGATGTTAAGATGAAATGTAATTATAGAGGCATCCTCTTGATTTGGGTGGGATTAAAAATTATTTAATACAATGATGATTAATGTACTAAAATACACTGTTGATAAACTTTTAGCAGCAGAACAATATGGTCTATTAAAGGAATAGTATGTGCATAGCAACTTTTCCGCTTATATTAATTATCAAGCGGTCTCTTGAAATGTCTCTGAGTCTTAGAGGATATGAACTGAAATGGAGTTTGATTAAGCAGATTGAAAAGTATTAGTGAAGGTCCTTTACAAGCTGAGCTTCTTGGGCGTGTATAAATTTTAAGTGTGTAATTGTTTTGTTTTTTTTAGTATTAATAAATTGATTGATTGATTGATTGAAGGTTTTATCCCTGTAGTTTTTATTAAGTAAGTATAAGTAAGTATGACGGCACTAGACCCTTAAGGTCCAGACCGGTGGTGCTGATCTCCGTTTCGTGGCCCTTTAGCCAGGAAGTGCAATGGGGGTTGGGGGCCAGCCATCCTGTGCTTTCACACACCCTTCCTGCTTACCTTCCCTAGATTTCTCCAGGTACCCATTTAGAGCTGGGTTGACTTTGGCTGAGCTTACAGAGTCACGCCACTGACCCCCGTCCCGAACCAAATAACTGGCTACGCCAGGGATCGAACCCATGCCCCTTGGACATAGAATTCTCAAACCAGCACGCCAACCACTTAGCCAGGACGGCTAGTCCTGGCTAAGGACGAGCCGTCCTTAAGTGTTTATTCGGTATCTACTCTCTTTAAGAGAGCAATAATTACATGTGTAGGCCTATATATATCTTCTTCTATTTAACAGCATGCGGGATTTTCAGTAAAACTATTTAGCCCTTTTCCTTTTGCTTCACTCTGTGGGCTACAGAGCTACTGGTTTGATTGCCTCATATTTATTAGATATATTCAGATATCTTTCAGCAGATCTTTCGACTCTAGGAGTTCAAATATAAGATGATAGATGTCGATTTCTATGCTCTGTGTGCAGGTATAGTTGGCTAGGCTCTTGGCTGATAGTGGGATTTTGTGGTGTTTGAAGTATTTTACCAGTTTACAAAGCAAGGTATGTTGTGCAGAACGTCAGCATATTACATTCAAATAGGCAATGGTCAATTGTTTCATTATTCATATTACAATGCCTGCAAAGAGGGACAGGGGAATTGAACCACTTGAAGGAAAGCTTATATGAGAATGCAAGGAAATTTAGTCCATTTGTTCCAGAACGAATTCTATGATAAATTTAAGAAAGATACTTATTGGGAAAGGGGGAAAGGATAGGATTAATCTTATTAAAATTAATATCTGATAGCCTCCATCGGTAAATATCTCTAATTGGGATTGGTCTCCCACTTGGCTGGTCAACATTTATAGCATTTTTTGCTATTTCATCAACCTGATGATTACCACTTATGCCAGAGTGGCTAGGAATGTACTGAAAGTAAGTTTTTATGCCACTCGAAGCAAGATTATCAATAATACTGAGACAATGATAAGTGTCAATGTCCAACTTATATTGAGGAGCTGAGGCCAGCAACTCAAGGCTTGATAAAGAGTCGGAATAGATGATAATATTATTCGAATTTTCAATCAAAGGTTGGTTTTGCTTAAGGTGTTCTAATGCCATGATTATGGCATTTAACTCAGCAGACATTATAGATAAATTATTAAATAATCTCTCGCCCATTGCAATTTTCAGGTGAGGAAGGAAAACACCACTTGCAACCTTCTCATCCATTTTTGACCCATCAACAAATATTTGGAAGTGATTTTTATAGGTAATTGTATTAAGTTCTGCAAATTTTTTCTGGACAAAAGCAATGGGGGTTAAATCTTTATTCCATTTTGAAAATTCAGTATTTATTATGGGAAATGACCAATTCCATGGAGGGGATTGGGGGAAAGTAGGTGCAATAGACTTTGCTGGTACAGGGAACTTCTTTTGAATATTGGCATACTCATCTGCAATACCTCTATACATGGCTGGATTTCTTAACCAATTATGTAATGTGTGTGAGCTATTTGATTCAATTTTTGTAAGATGTTTTATCAAGAGAAAGCTACGTCTCTCCCTTATTGTTGTTAATCCACTCTCCATAAGCAGAAACTTGGTGCTTGTGGGTTTCCTAAGACCAAATATGAGACGTATTATATCATTTTGTGTTGTTTCAATTTTTTGCATCTGGGTCTTTGCACATGCACCATAGACGATGAGCCCATAGTCAATATGGGGTCTTATATGTGATTTATAAAACTGGAGTAAGGTTTTCTCTTTACAACCCCAGGGTGTGGAAAGAAGTCTTTTTAGTATATTTGCTTTTCTATAGCATTTTTTTATTGTGTTTGAAATGTGGAGGTGGAAATTAAGTTTTTGGTCAAGCATGAGACCTAGGTAATTAATATTATTATCTTCTGGAATAGTTGTTTTATTTAGAGTTAGTTTTGCATTAACATGGTTTCGCTTCCGGTGAAATTGGATTATTTTTGACTTGGTGGGTGCAATGGGTAAATCTGAATGTTGAGAGAATTTTTCAAACTGGAAAAGTGACTTTTGCAGATTTGACTGTGCTATCTGAAAAGTGTTGCCAGATGACCATAGCACCAGATCATCAGCATATTGTAGATTTGTGTGGGGTAGGTTCATGTCCCAGAGATATAGGGCAAATAGGAGGCAACTGAGGACTGCTCCCTGAGGTAGGCCTTTGGATATTGTCTTTTGGGGTGAAGAGGCTGAACCAACACAAACAATGAAACTTCGCACTTCTATGAAGGATTTAGTAAAAGATACTAGCTTAGGGGGTACTCCAAGGTTTGCAAGTTTATTTAAAAGGATTTGGTGGTTCACATTGTCATATGCCCCTTCAAAATCTAGGAAAGCTGCCACTAGGATATTATTTTTTTAGAAAGATTCATTTATTGCATTTGTTAGCAAAATAAAAGCATCTGTTGAGGAGTGGTATTTCCTGAATCCAGTTTTGAGTGTGTGGGATCATATTATTTTTTTCAACAAACCAGAGGAGTCTGTGATAAATTATTTTCTCCATTATTTTCCCCATCACAGGTGTAATCATTATGGGCCTATAAGACTCAGGGTTATCTTTTGGTTTATTTTTCTTTAGGATTGGGTAGGAGGGACGAACATTTCCATATATTGGGGAACCTAGAAGATGCCCAAGCGTGATTATAACAATTTAGCAGTTCTTGTTTGTATGAGGTGTGAGATTCTTAATCCATGTAGGGTGTATATTGTCATAGCTGCTGCTAGTTTTGGTCCTAATCTGATGTATTGCATTATTCAATTCCTGGATTGAAAATGGATTGGTTATGTACTCGGATCCTGGGCGTGGTTTGGTAACTTGGGTTCATGGAAATTGTGGACAGTTTTGAGCTTTGATTATTTGATGTTAGCTTATTAACAAAAGAGTTACAAATAGGTTAGCTTTTCCATTATCATTGTCATAATGGGTATTATTATGTAAAAGCTCATACAGGAGTGGGTTGGGGGAAGTCTTTTTCCCACAGATGTGGCTTATGACTTTATGTATAATTGGCTCATGCGTTTCTCTGGAGAGATTATTTGCAAAATTATTCCAGTATTTATATTTAGCATCTATTATAGTCCTTTTAGATTAGATTCTGCTTGTAATTTTTTTAAATATGTAGTAGGTGATGGTTTTCTTATGAATTCTGTCCTAGCTGCCTTTTTTATCCTCCATTTATTTAGGCACTCATTTGTCCACCATGCTTTAGGAATTTGTTTAAGGAATGTTTTCTTAGGTGTTGTCTTGGGGATAGAATGATTAGCTGTATTTTTTAGTAAAGATGTCAAGGCTTCAGCATGTGTGTCAACTGTTGTGTTAGAAATGCAATGAACTTTGGGTGAAACTTGTAATTTCATCATTTAGCTTATTTTGCAACATAGACCAATCTGCTTTAGTGTTGATATATTTGGATGTATGAGATAAAGTTTCAGCAGGTTCATTTAGAGAGCAAACTATAGCAAAGTGGTCAGTACATAGACTATCAATTTTATTTATGTAAATTTTGTTCAAAAAATTTAATGACACAATTTGTAGGTCAATTGTGGAGAATCTGCCACTTTTGGGGTTGAAATATGTGTTCAGGTTTGGGAGGGGTAGCAACAGCTAATTCATTATTATTTGAAGTCATATGCTCAATGAATTTACCAGCTTTATTTGCTGGTTTTATATCCCCCACAAAAGGCTGTGGCATTGAAATCACCACAAATAATGATATTTTTTTAACATATTTAGAATTATTTATATAATTAAAGAAATCCTTGGCATCTGTAGTTTGGCCATTAGGGTTATAAAAGCTTATTATGTAGGTTTTTTAAATTATTCAGCCAAACACTGATACCAATAACATCAACATCATTTGCAAAATCTGGAAAAACCTTGATGCCACAAAATTTTATTTATTATTAACTAATAAAATAGCTACCCCACCTCCTTTTCTCTCTGAAGATCTATCCTTTCTCAGGATAGTATATCCCGGAGACTTAATTTGTTGATTTTGGGTTAAATGAGTTTCCTGGAGGCAAGCAATTTTAATGGAATTATTATTCATAAATGATATTAGTTCATTTAGCTTATTTTCTGTGAGTGATCTTACATTCCATTGGAGTATTGATATATGTTGTGTTGTTGATTTATTCTTCATATGACTGTGTATCAATGTTCAGCTTTGTTAAAGTAAAGCAAGATCTTTTTTTGCTTGAATGAGCATATCATCTGGGATGTAGATTTTTGCCAATTCTGCAATAATTTTTGTTTTCCTGTAGTTGATGTATGTTCATGGCCTGAACTGCATTACAGTTTAGAATGAATAAGCATATATTTGGGGATTGCATTTTTGGTTGTGCATCCTGTTTGTTGGTCAAGGGATTGATTCCTGGTAGTATTTCTGGTTTGTTTGTCTTCTTGGGAGGGGGGGCCAGACTGACCTCATCTCACCGGACAAGGAGGCTTGTTTGGCTTGGTGATTCCTTCGGATAGGGATTTGAGCTAGGGGGCTTAGAAGATGGTGTTTTATATAAGGGGTGCTTGATGCATTGGGGGCATTTGACTCGGGGGTTTTTGGTGGTTCATTACAGGCTTTATTTGGTATTGTTGGGCAGCATTTGCTTCCATTGCTGCAAAGGGGTATGGGATGGCCTTCTCTGTTGATATTTGGAGTGTTAGAGCTCTTTTTCTTGTATGCAGGGCATAATGATTATTTGTAGATTCATGTGGGCATTTGCAATTGATGCATGTAGGCTGAGTGTTGTTGCAAGTTGTCAGCTCTTTAGGATGGAAAGATTTACAATTACTAACACTCTTGGAGAATTTCATTGCATTTGTTTGTCGTATGTCCCAGTTTGAAACACTTCTGACACTGAATAGGCTTAGGTTTGCATTCCTTGTGTGGTTTGATTTGCCCAAATAGGAATAATTTTTCTGGGATATCAATTTTATATCCTTCAAGTGTGAAATAAGAAGGATCTACTAGTTTTTAGGCCGCATTAGAGTTAGGTTTTCCAAGTTGGGTAACATCCTCAGCTGGGATTGTGTTTCCAGCCCTATCTGAGAGGCCTTCCTTTAACTCCTGAGTAGATATCTCTGGGAGAAACATTATAAACTACAATTTTTGTTGGTGATTGTTTTGGTTCCAATTAGATGCAATAATTGGGTATTCAGAAGGGATTTAGGTTAATTATTGTATCTGCTGATTTCTGATCTTCTACAGCTATTAGCAGAGATCCATCACGTTAATGTTAAGAGAGAACATTGATTTCAGCAATTTAAAAATTGCAACTCTTATTGCAGTGATCATTTTTATTTCAAAGGGGTAGTGGGAGTAATTTTAAGGTAAATTCCTAAGTTTTTGGAGGGGAGGATCTTGGGCAGGGAGAGGGGAAATGCTTTTAATTGGGGAGATTTTTTTCCTTTTTTAGAGAGCTTCTAGAGAGGACCTCTTGAAACCCATTATCATCATTTATGGTTGCATTAGGACCTACAGTTATCATTGTCCTATTCTCCGAATTGGAGCTATCATTAGAACTTTCAGATAATGTGCTTGACCAGCCAGGATGGGTATCTTTCACTATGGAATTGATTTGGGATCTGGGGGGACGTTTTTTTTTTGGAGGGAGGACTTCTAAACATTGCCTATTGGAAAAAGCTTTAAACACAAATATAAAACTAAAACAAGAAGGGAAAATAGATGATATCAAACCTATGGGGAGGATAAACACCACAGTATAGCCCTGAGGATGACTTGAGCAGGGTTGGTTTGGTACAACTGCTGATTAGAAGCGATAATAATCAAAGAAAATATATTTCGATTTTCTTATAAGGTTGCTGTTGCTGTTTGATATATTTTGATATGTTTGATATATATGTATATATATATATTTTTTTCTTGAAAACGGCTCGACAGTTTCTTCTGAAAATTGGCACACTAACAGTTTGTGGCCAAAAACATCGTTCTAGATAGGTCAGAACTTAGGGAATTTTGTTTTCAAGAGTGATCATATCAAACTATTCTTCCAGAATGATTGTATCAAACAGTTCGTGGTAACGAACTGTATAGTAAGAGTGACTCGTCTCAATAGTAGCCAAAACTTTAAAAAACGGAATTTTGATACCAATAGATACATCTAAAAAATCGGATTTTTTTTTACGCTAATTTTAAATATATAATTATACCTATAATTTCATTTGATCTATAGCGTCATGCGAAATTAAAAGAGATGACGAATGACGCTGTTTGCAACCATAAATGACGTCATAATAAAGCTTAAAGCATTCCTAGGAGACACCCCAAATTTCAAATTTATAACTTCTAAAAATGATACGTCATTGATAGGACAACAATCTAGACAATGGAATATCCAGAATTTAATGAGACAGAGTTTCCAGGACAGTCAATTTTGACGAAATTTTGTGTCCGACAGCCTAAACCATCAAACACGACACGACAAATTCAAACATATTAAGTAAAAAGCATGGGAAAATGTCTAACGCACTGATGAACGAAACTAAAGCACATTGAACTTGCGGTTATAAAACATACGACAGCGATAATCACAACGAATCGCCAACAAAATTATGCAAAACATCTTCCAAAAATAACTTGAATGAACTTTTGTATTTTTCTGAGGATATAATTTCCAGTAAAAAATGCTTTGCAAATCAAAAATTACAACAGAGTGAAGAAACTACATAACTTACCACTGCGTAATAAAGAAATAAGTAAATTTAATGCTGAGATTGTAGATCGCCTCCCTAGGAGATTAAAAATTATATGGAAGTTATAATTCTGCGAAGGAGAAACCACATTCAATGAAAATTGCAGATTTGTTACCCCATGACGTA
>CM051256.1:43836975-43981975 GCA_027921565.1 Artemia sinica | reverse complement strand
AGAAATAAAACATTTTTAGCTAGCAACAAACTGTAATTTCTACATTCTGCTTCGTTTTCATAAAAAAATCTAACCTTAACATTAAGAGTGAAGAAATAGGGGCAGCTTTTTCTTATATTTATGGATAATTTCAGTTTTGTTTTAATTTAAAAGATGTTTTCTGTTTTTTTCCTGTGGAAAAACAAATTAATTTTTTCTATTTTTCCTGTTCAGAAAAGCCGGTTTGTCAATTCTCTATTTTCTCTGGATTTCCCTGGATTTCTACAGATTTATCTGGAATTTCGCAATCCCAGAAAAACCCGTTGACGATTTCTCTGGAAAACATCTAGCAAATCTGTTTCGAAGCCGCCATGCTTCAGAGCCATATTTGACCACCGTCATCACTGTAGCTTTTAATTTTATAATCTTGGTTTGCAGAATTATCTTCTTATTCTTCCAAGCTTTTTTTTAACTGTGAAAAAAAAAACACCCTGAGGCTTGGCTTTTCTACTTTTAATATCTTTACTTTTAATAATCCAGTGTCTTTATTTATAATAATACCAAGGTAAGTGAAGCCTCTTCACCTGATCAATCTTTTCGTTTACCCAACGTCACCTTTTCATCTTCACTTATTCTAGCCTTAGAGACTTAGTCTTCTTAAAAAATTTATTTTCAAACTTACTCTAGCACCATGAACTCGCAAAATCTAGGAATTATGCATAATTGCCTATATTTTAGCTTGGTTCTAGGTAAACTGAATTTGCACTTGTGAATGAGGTTTATTGTGAAAAAAACAAATCTCATTTAGTTATTTTCTACTCACAAAAAGTAATTAATCAACTCTCAATAAACATGTTAAACATTGTATTATTGCAGGTAATTTTACGTGTTTAGAAGTTTCTCTTCAAGTTCAAAAGAAGGCTGGGCTATTACTTATTTCACACATATGTACCAACCTGCTTAATAGTAATTATGTCGTGGATATCCTTTTTTGGATCAGGCCTGAGGCAGTTTCCAGCAAGAGTTACACTTGTGTTACATCTTTACTTACACTTTCAACGCAACATGCAAACTCGCAGAAATCCTTACCGCCTGTCTCTTACATAAAGGTAAGATTTCTATTAGGTTACTGATAGTTTACCAAAAATTAAAAAAAAAAGTATATTTATTTAGAATCCAGTGGTGTAATTTCGTCAAAATCCTGGGGGTGGGGGCAAAGGTGGAGCCATTTTTTTATCCCAAATCGAGTGAAAATAACAGTAAAAAAAATAAAAAAAAAAAAAGAGCCATATAGTACCATAAAGGTAAAGGTACACTAAAGAAAACTGACCACTTTCTGAGGATGCTTGAATTATGCAGGCTAATCTTAGTTTTGACCAGGTTTTTGAAGAAAACTAAATGTTAGCTGCGGTGTAAACTGTGTTCTGGTCGGGAGGGGGGGGCAAACTGGCGTCTGGGAAGGGCAGTTGTCCCCTCTCCTAGCCCGTAGCAAATTACGTCCCTGTTAGAATCCCTAATAGTATGTTGTTAAGATGTTATGCATAAATATTTTTCTGTATTTTTGGTAAACTGTCAATGCTCATGACTAAGAGAAAAAATGTGTTAATATTTTATGTTGTTCGAAAGTGGTCCAAAAAACGTTTGTCAAAATTCGGCCCTTAAATAGTAAAAGAAATGATATATACCACCCCCCTCAAGCAAAAAAGAAAGTCACTATCCAAATATCCAATGGTAAAGTACAGTCATATCCATAATAACGTGCTGCTGAATATGAAAAGCAAATATACAGATAGGGTTTCTATATCAGTGGCATAATCAGAGGCAGCGCATTCGCGCTGCACAATGTATTATTTTTTTTCCTTTAGACCAGGGCACTTCGTATTGAAAGAGTTGTCGTAGAAACCTCGAAAAGGGCTCATTAGATTGAAAATTGGAATGGCTCGTGCCCTTTTTAATAGTCGAAAGTGATTGCAGGGCAACCCCCTTCCACGTCCACTATTTCCCCAAACACATCCAATAAAAATTTTGAGATATCCATTTTGTTCAGCGTAGATGATTTTCAAATAGAAATTATGTTTTTGAGGAGGACACTCCTCCACAGCCCTCAGGGCAAGGGTTGTAAGTTAAGCCTTGAGGGCTTTATAAGATTTTGTTGAAACGTTGTCGTAGAAACTTCAAAAAGGACTCATTCGATGGAAATTCAAAGGCCTAGTGTCCTTTTTAATATTCGAAAAGTGGGTTGGAGGACATCTAACCCCCCTCTCACGCCCACCTTTTCCCCAAACCCATCCAATCAAAATTTTGAGATAGCCATTTTGTTTACGTAGTTGAAAGTTCTGGAAACTAGGTCTTTGAGGATGACAAACCCCCCCCCCCCAAGGCCCTCAGGGCAAGGGTTGTAAGTTATGCCATGGGGGGCATATAAGGTTTCTATAGAGAGTGTTGTAGTGGAAACTTCAAAAACGGCTCATTCGATTGAAAATTGAAATGGCTAGTGCCCTTTTTAATATTCGAAAGTGATTGGAGGGCAACTAGCACTCCTTCCAAGCCCACCATTTCCCCAAAACATCCAATCAAAATTTTGAGATAGCCATTTTGTTCAACGCAGTTGAAAGGTACGGAAATTGCATCTTTGAGCTGACACTCCCCCCACAGTCTTCAGGGCAAGGGTTGTAAGTTATGCCCTGGGGGCATATAAGGGGTTTTGTAGAAAGCTTTGTCATAAAAACTTGAAAAGGGCTCATTCGACTGGAAATTCAAAAGGCTAGTGCCCTTTGTAATAGTTGAAAGTAATTGGAACGCAAACTAATCCCCCCCCCGCCTCTCAAGCCCACCATTCCTCCAAACCATTTTTGGGGAACTTTGTATCGAATATTTTCCATACCAGTGTACTTCGTATCGAAGGAGTTGTCGTAGAAACTTCCAAAAGGGCTAATTCGATTGAAAATTGGAATGGCTAGTCCCCTTCTTAATAGTCAAAAGTGATTCTAATGCAACTAACACCCCTTCCACGCCCACCATTTCCCCAAACACATCCAATCAAAATTTTGAGATAGCCATTTTGGTCAACGCAGTTTAAAAGTTCAGAAAATTATACCTTTGAGCATTGTTACAGTTTTTGAACAGTTTATATTATATAAACTGTGCTTCCAGCCGTGTAAATTTAGATTCCTTAGTTTTGGGTAGCGTAGTCCACCTTGCTGGAGGAGATCTGTCTGATTTCCGAGGGGTATAAGCAAGTCTATTAGTAGTTTGAGAAGGTTCGTGTACCGTGCTAGTTACCTAGTTACTGGACCTTTCTACTGTGCTGAACAAAAGCGTTATCTCAAAATGTTGATTGGATGTGTATGAAGAGTTAATAGGCGTGGGAGGGGGCTGGATGCCCTCCAATCAATTTTAACTCTTAAAAAAAAAGACACAAAAAACTTTTAGTAGGAAAACGAATGAATTCCTTACGAAGTTTCTACGACAGCTCCTTCTATTTTTTTTCTTGAAGTGCCTTGACAAAAAAAAAATATATTGTACCTACATTGCTCTTTACTTGGGCAGCGCTATTGCGCTGCCTTTGATAATGAAGCTAAATTTTTTATCCAGGAATCAATCACTAAGCAAGGCAACGAAACAGCTACTCTGTCTTTCTTTTCATTCTGTCTAGCACATATTTACTGGTCTTTGGCTCGGCAGTGATCATTTAAGGACTAATATATTTACGTTATCTTTTTTATTTGATCGGTCAAATTACCACCTCTCTAGCTCTCGGCATAATCAAATTCCGCTTACTTTGACAGTAAGGTCGGATATTAGTCTTTCAATTATTACGTGTCATGTTAGATGAAAAATCCCTCCTGCTTGGGCTCAAAAATTCCACTCGTTTGGCCCCTTCGAAACATTTTTTTTCTTGGAATGGTTCCTTTATGAATTTATTTAATATTATTACTGTTCCTCTTTCTTGTTTATAACTGTTAGGCTTTTCAATTGAACCGGTTTTAGTTTTTTTGCGGAGTGATTAGAATAAGTTGCTCACCTTGCTCATCTCTCTCTCTCTCTCTCTCTCTCTCTCTCTCTCTCTCGTCTCTCTCTCTCTCTCTCTCTCTCAATCTCTCTCTCTCCTCTCTCTCTCTCTCCTCTCTCTCTCTCTCTCTCTCTCTCTCTCTCTCGTCTCTCTCTCTCTCTCTCTCTCTCTCTCTCGTCTCTCTCTCTCTCTCTCTCTCTCTCTCTCTCTCTCTCTCTCTCTCTCTCTCTCTCTCTCTCTCGCTCTCTCTCCTCTCTCTCTCTCTCTCTCTCTCTCTCTCTCTCTCTCTCTCTCTCCTCTCTCTCTCTCTTCTCTCTCTCTCTCTCTCTCTCTTCTCTCTCTCTCTCTCTCTCTCTCTCTCTCTCTCTCTCTCTATCTCTCATCTCTCTCTCTCTCTCTCTCTCTCTCTCTCTCTCTCTCTCTCTCTCTCTCTCTCTCTCTCTCTCTCTCTCTCTCTCTCCTCTCTCTCTCTCTCTCTCTCTCTCTCTCTCTCTCTCTCTCTCTCTCTCTCTCTCTCTCTCTCTCTCTCTCTCTCTCTCCTCTCTCTCTCTCTCTCTCTCTCTCTCTCTCTCTCTCTCTCTCTCTCTCTCTCTCTCTCTCTCTCTCTCTTCTCCTCTCGTCTCTCTCTCTCTCTCTCTCTCTCTCTCTCGTCTCTCTCTCTCTCTCTCTCTCTCTCTCTCTTCTCTCTCTCTCTCTCTCCTCTCTCTCTCCTCTCTCAGATCTCTCTCTCTCTCTCTCTCTCTCGTCTCTCTCATCTCTCTCTCTCTTCTCGCTCTCTCTCCTCTTCTCTCTCTCTCTCTCTCTCTCTCTCTCTCTATCTCTCTACTCGCTCTCTCTCTCCTCTCTCTCTCTCTCTCTCTCTCTCCATTTCTCTCTCCATTTCTCTTTCTTTTGTTTTTTATGAGCTGATGTTTAGATAGTTTGTTTATCTTATCCCTCCTTTACAGGCCATGAACCCTTTATGGGAATTAATGTCTTGTGTTTCCTGATTTTTGTTTTTTGTTTGTGAATATATTTTATCTTATCTTTGTTTCAACTTATCCGACTACTGGGGACAAAAATTGTTCAAGTTTCAAAAAAGGAGGGTATACACGAGAACTCTATTAGAACAACTTTAAAAAATCGGCTTCGCCAATCTTGACGCGCATACCTATGTCAAACGAGAAAAATAATCGATTTGGTAATTTCAATTAAAAAAGCCAATAACGCTCAGGCTGCCCTTAAGACAAGTCAACCGTAACGTGATTTGTTGATAAATACTTAGTAACAATGTTGTTTTTAGTCTTTAAATTCTACCAGCCTAGTTACCGGCTAAGAGATTGACTAGACATTTTACATTCCTTCTCAGCGTAATCTGAGAGGTGGGAAAAAGTATATTATAAAGTTTACAGTTTGGGTAAAATAAAAATCTTGTTATTTAAGCTTGCTTTTCATTCTGATTCTAAATTGCTCATCGTAAAGGAATGTCAACTATCAGAAGGAATACCAGCACAGCGCAAGTTGGGGATGAGCACATATTAATCTATTTGTCTTATCGGTAACACCCACGGTTTGGCTAAGTGGACGCGCGCTGGGTTGAGAATCCGTCAATTCGGGTTCGATCCCTGGTGTGGTCAGTTTCTTAGTTTGGGACGCGGGTCAGTGGTGTGACCCTGTAAGCTTAGCCAGAGTCAACCCAGCTCTAAATGGGTACCTGGAGAAATCTGGGGAAGGTAAACAGGAAGGGTTTGCGAAAGCATAGGTTGGCTGGCCCCAGCCCCCCATTGCACTTCCTGGCTGAAGGGCCACGAAACGGAAATCAGCACCGCCGGTTTGGACCTTAAGAGTCTAGTGCCGCATCCTTTACCTTTACCTTTACCTAACACCCACGGTGAATTGTTGCTAAACCAAAATGATTTTGTTTTGTTACCTTGTTACACACCTGATTTAGAATATGTTTATATTATAATTTATTTTGATACTGCCTATAAAGCGGTTTTTAAAATCATGATTGTTTATATATATATATATATATATATATATATATATAGTATATATATATATATATATATATATATATATATATATATATATATATATATATATATATATATATATATATATATATATATATATATATATAATATATATATATATATATATATATATATATATATATATATATATATATATATATATAGTTCCCATATAGTTCCCCTCCTCCTCCCTTAAAACGCAAGCACGTGTTTTTTCATATCTGTGATCTTATGGCAATAGTAATTATACCACTTCACAGAGCCTTGACTTCACCGACCTAGCTCTAGCTGTGCCATAGGTAACTTCTAATAACAGTAACGCTCACCTTTTTGCCAAAATTAACTTTTACTCGATTCAATAGTAGGCTACTTTATTGTTTCCTTCCAGGCAATAGATGTATTTATGTCTTCATGTACAGTATTTGTATTTCTGTCACTTATGGAGTATGCTCTTGTGAACATCATCATTGGAGATTTGACTGATCTTCCAACTCAAGAATCTTTTTTGATTCGAAGTATTCGTTCACTTACAAGCAAGCTCAACGGCTCAAAGCGCAAAGAGAGGAAAGACCATGGGCAGATATTCGAGAACCATGAACAGGTAAGTTTCAGACATCAGTCCTTCAGCTATACAGCTATAGTTGACCAGGATTACTACGGGATGAATTTTTTTTTTTTTTAAGATTAACTCACCAGTTCTCTTAACTGTATTGTCAAGAAATAGAAAAAGAGAAAGGAAAATTTTAGTCGTGTTTTATATTTGAATAACTTATGACAAAGCAGAAAAAAAAAATAAATAATGAAAACTATAGCCGCGAAAAACGAGGTAATGTCAGCCAAAGAACAAATAAATAAGCGGAAACTAGTAGATATTTCGACAAGGACCTCCGCCAAACCCTCTTCAAAGCTCAAAAAAAAAGAAAAACTAATTCTTTTAAAACGTTAGTTTTTTTCTTTTTTTTTTAGCGCCAAAGACAGCTAGGTGGAGGTCATCGTCAAAATATCTGCATTTTCACTTCTTTTATGTCCACTAGGAGATTTTAACGCCCAGGTCGGTAGATATAGGGATATACGGTGTTCTAGCTTAGGTAAATTGGGTGTAGGAAAAGAAAACAGCAATGGCTACAGAATTTTGTAATTTTGTAGGTATAACAATCTAGTTATAACCAATACGATGTTTGGTCATAAAAGGGCCAATAATTTAACATGGTATTCACGTAATGGTAAAACAGCAAACCTTATTGTTTATGCTACAGCAAACTGAAGACTGGCAGGATCAATACAAGATACTAGGGTATATTGGAGTGCTCTTATTGATGTTAAAAGTAAAGATAATCATCTAGTAGTGTCTAGGGTTAATTAACAGCTGAAATTTCGCAAGGGTAGCTACCTCCGGGAAGTTATGATGTTGGTAGACTCAAGGATGAGAATTTGAGAGAAAATTTCTTGGAACAGTTGAATACTAAGCTTGAGAGTTTAAAATGTGACAACGTGGCAGATGGTTGGAATAACTTTAGAAAAACAATTTGTGAAGTTGCTGATGGTGTCTTAGGGAAGAGAGTTAGGACTGTAGCTAAGAATGTTAGTGAAAACACTTTATGTCCAATAGAGAGGAGAAGGGGCTTGTACAAGAATTATCTGAGTGATAGATTATATGAAAACAAAAGAAATGTAAAGAAAGTGGAAAAAGTATTAAAATATGAACAAATGAGGTTTGAAGTGGAGGCCATGGATGAAATTGCCGAGGATCTGGAAGATGCAAATAGACGGCATAATAGTAAAATATTGTACTGGCGTATTAATAAATCTAGAGAGAGTATTCAATCCGAACTTGGCCCAGTTAAAAATAGGAACGGGGCCGCATTTAGCGATAAGGAAAGAGATAAAGAGAGACAGGCAGAATATCTTTGAGAATGTGCTAAACCGAGATAGAGTTGCAGGAAAAGATATAGAAGAAAATGAAAAAGTTTGAGATACATTAGATGTGAAGGAAGACTATTTTGTGAGTAAGAATTAGCGACAACTGATAGATTTAAATGAAATGGGAACTTCCTGGGACGGTTTAGAAAGGGGGGCTTCGAATAGATTGGGATGGAGGAGGAGCGTGCGGAGCTGTGTTGGCCTCAGGTGGCTTGGTGCTGCGCGGTAAATTGCAGTAATAGCAGTATTTTCCTTTCCACTGGCTGACATTATTTTTTTTTTTTCTTGGATATTTATTTTGTTTCATTACTCATTTTTTTTTTTTGTCATACGTCATATATAGCCAGTGTGGTCTAAGAATGTATTTGTAATTGAATATCTTGTTTGTAAAGTTCCTGTACGATTAATAAAGTTCCCTAATGTGAATTTAAAACAACAATCTACAGTCACTATCAACAGTTGGAACGACAGATATAGGTCATATTTGGCTTCATGATTGTAGCATCTTTTATTTGTAACTTTTAAGCATTAGCCTAAATACCAACTCTGTGTTTAATTTATCAATACTGATGGTATCTAACGTTATTGTACACTGCAAAACTGAACGATTACAATCCCTGTACTTCCATACTTTCATCCCTCAACCATCCACACTTTGTTAAGGCAAAATTGTTGAAATTTTGCCCCAGAATAAGTAGAACTTACATACCTCCACCCCCCATAATAAGTAAAACTTAAATAAATGTGAGTTTTTTATATAAGAGATTATAAAAGTAAAACACATAAAAATAAATATAAAAAAACTTTTATATTTACATGTAGGCCTAAAAAGTAAAAAAAAAAAAAAAAGAAAACTTCCATAGTTGAATTATCGCCCAAATAAGCTAAACCTCCTCCCCCTTCATTCGAGTTTAATGGGTGTTCTAGAAGACAAATGAATTGAAAACAAACTTAAACGTTTTAATTAAGCTTTGAATGCGTCTGTAAATGAACGTCAAGAAACTTCTCCGGGTCTTTGGTATTTACCTCTGCCATGTTGATTCAATTTGTTTTTCTCTCCTGCTTTTAGCTATAATTTCTACCAGTAAAATTAGTTTTACCAGTGCTTGTTACTTGCCATTCATACAGTGGCGTCATTTGTAGGGGGTGGCTGCCCCCTCCCCCTTTATTTGGAGAAAAAATATTGGGACAACACCATTTTTGCCATTGTTTATTTTTAACATGAAAAAAAACCAAAGTACACGTTTTGGGTGCCATGCGGGGCTTTATGATTGCCTTATTAAGTCAATTTATAAAGAGCAATTAAATATAAAAATTAGTTTACAAATGTCACCCAAATTGCGCTTTTAGTGTACCATCTGGCACTTTATGACGGCCTTGTCGAGTGTAATAATTTCAAATTTCATGTGCTTTGAGTCTTTATAGTGATAGGATTTCATATAACTAGTTTAAGACGTTGTACAAGAACTGCGGTGACAACCAACATCTGAGACTAACGGAAAATGAAAATAATTAGCATCAAGAATTTCTGTCTTCGATGTAAAAAGAACGAAGTTCATTATAATCTGGAAATAAGATACATAATCATGTAATCATTTTTTATTACATGGCGATCTTTGCTAAACTGATGAACCACAAAAAAATATTTCAGTGATTTTTTCGAACCCATAAAGACATCTGACAAGTTGACAGCATGTCAATCCGTCTATCTTTGTTAATGTTGTCAAAAAAATTAATAGGGTTTAGCAGAGGCAAGTCTATTTTGGGCGCCCAGAGGATAAATTTTTTATTGGAGAGATTAACTATCCCAGGAAGGGTGGTACTTAAGATACATGGCATAGATTCAATGACGGTTCTGGCCACTCTCGCGCTCAGGGCAAAATCTTGATTAGAATAAAATTTTCATTTATTAACAAAATTTTCCAAATATTTAAACCTCACTTTTCTTACTTTAGCCTCGGTAAAATTATCAATCATCTCGTCCCAATTGATCGCTTCTAATTCTTTGCATTCTATTTTCATTAACGCTAAATCATTTAGTTGCTCTTGGCCCATAGTTAATCTGACTATGGCCCATAGTCGATCTAACCTTTTTTATTAATTGACGTAAGTTCTAACCCCACAGTACCAAGGAAGTGACGACAGCTTTGAGGGCTTCTGGATACAGAAGACACGCACTTCGAGCCTGCATGACTGTTTCGACTGTTCTCCTAGTGGTCATCTGAAATTACAAAAAAATCGCAAAAAAAATTGAAAAGGGACACACTGGTCAAACTCCTCAAGAAGGGCGATGTGCTAATCTGTGAAAACTGGAGGGACAGCAACTTAACGTCTGTGGCTAGTAAAATAATAGCCACAATCATATTACAACGCCTAAGAACATCCCTAGAATGACACCTCAGGGAAGAGCAACACGGCTTTCAACCTAGTCGAACTCTGATCTTATTTTCATGCTTAAACAAATGCTTGAAGAGTCTAGGATGGGACAAAAACTGCATTCTCTCAATTAATTTTGAAAAGGCATTTGATTCTACTGTTCAAAGGTCTCATGGAATATTTTGAATTATTACGGATTACCACATCAACTAGTCAAAATGATAATAACACTTTATGAAGATAGTGAGCTTTGTGTGCTGACAGAAAATGGGGATACGTGTTTTTTTTAAGACAATGTCTGGTGTCAAACAGGGATGTGTCTTATCCCTATTCCTGTCTGTTATTGTTATGGACCATATTCTAAGACAGTCTTCAGGCTCTGGATTGAAGATGTGCAGCCGAGAGATCTCTGACTTGGACTTCGCTAACGACGTTGTTCTTTTCGGAAAAGCGAAACAGCGACTGCAGTTTCTGCTGAAACGCCATAAATGAAAATGGCGAAAAAGCGGGCCTTGCAGTAAAAGTCAGTAAGACAAACGGTATGGCTACAACTGACTTTCCGCTGACACTGAAAAGCAAAAAGAAGCAATTGAACAGGTCCTTGAATTTAAGTGCCTTGGGAGTTGAATTAATTACAATGGTAAAATAGCCAACGAAAGCTCTGCCTCATAAATAGCAATATGATGTCTATTCTCCTCTATGCAAGTGAATGCTGGAAACTAAATGTCCAACTGGAGAAACGCGTCCTAGTCTTTGAAAGCCTGTTTCTTACAAGAACATTGAACATATCATGGGCAGGTAAAGGTCACGAATATAAAAGTTCGCTGGTGAACCAGTCTACCGTTATTTACTGACTTTCAGAGATGTAGGAGATGGGCGCACGTTATACGCGTCCTTCTTACGCCAGAGAATTGACTCCCATGGACATTTTATGCCCGGTGCCCTGAAAGAAGGTGCAAAAGAGGTTGATCAAGACACACTTGGCTGCGGCAGTATCAACAGGATCTGAGTAGAGGGGATCCAACCTCAGTAGAAGGACATCAAGGCTGCAACTCCCTTCATCTCTATATTGCCAAATTAATTCTAACGCATCCATAGGTCTCTTTAAGGAAACATGTCGATATTGAATTTTTTTTTCATATCTTCGAGTTCATGGAAACAAGTGAATGGGATCTCTCATCGCAACTTACTTTTACTTTTATTTCTACTTACTTTTCTTTAACAAGAAATGGTTTCAATTTGCTTTTACTTACAACCAACTGTGCCTTCTACTTCATTTTAATTAAAAAATAAATTACAAAATGGTTTGAACAGTTAGATTTATTTATTTGAAATTTTGTGCACCAAAATTTCAGCGGCCCGAAATAAGTGTCCCCTCTGTCCCTCCTAAAACTACCTCTGAACATAGATTCTTTATCTCCCCAGAATTTGAACACACTAAAACAAAACATATGTAAGACTAGTGTCCAATATTCCAAATGTACAAAACCTAATAATTCAGGTTACAAGGGACTAGGACTATCTTTTCATTTGAAATACAATTTTACAGATAATTCAAGACAGTTAACACAAAAACTACCTGTAAGCCACAGTATAAGTCTATTTCTTTGTCTTACAGTTTCAGGAAACTCAATTAAAAGGAAGTGACCCTTCACGTTCCAGTACAGCTCAAATTCCGATCACAAAAAGAGGAACTTGTGTTACATCAAGGAGCTCCCAATCAAATTCAGCCATGCAAATAATAGTGTCTCCTGTTCCTGTCTCACAAAGGAAAAAACAAAATGATTTCAACATGAAAAAACAAAGCATTACTTATTGATCAGTTCTCTCGGATGTTTTTCCCAATCTGCTTCTTTTTATTTAATTTGGGTTATTGGACAGTATTTGTTATATATGCTATTCCAGTGTAGTCAATTTATTTCAATTTGATTTTAATGCCACATTGAGCCTAGACTCCACCGTCCCATTGTTGCTAGTCTCCCGCCGGAAAAATTTCCCTAGTGAAAGTACCCCATCGGGAAAAAGCCGGACATTTCCCCACTGAAAAATTCTCTCCACGTGCTAAACTGAGCAGCCACAGGAACAGTAAGAAAAATAGAAAGAATATAAAAACAAGCGATTCTGAAATAGTCAACCTATATCCCAAAATATGGGTATAATATATGATATAGACTATCCTATGTAGCTTATTTTTACATATTTATTTCTTTCAGTTCTTCTTTTCATGCTTTTTAGGGTTGCGGTTTGAGTTATCATAGCAGGTAAGGTAAAGGTTAAGGGAACTAATTTGCTTTAAATCTGTGGGTCAAAGTTGAAAAGTAAACAAAACAAATAGCAAACAAAATGAGAAAAAGCGATTTTTATTTTGGGATTTGGTGATTTTTATAAGTCTTGTGGAATTTTTAAGGATTTCTATTGTTTTTTATTTCGAATTTTGAAGATCATTCCATTAGCTGCTACCATCCCAACTTCTGGAAGCTCTTGTAAATCCTGAAGCGTAAACAGGACCATATGAATACTGTTGACACTTAGGTAGCCTCTGGAACCCTCCCCCTAATAAAATGCATGCAGACCTTAATCTTCAGATTTCGAGAATTTTGCAAACGTGTCACCCCAGGCTCTCTCACTAATTTTGAAAGCCAATGCCTAGTAGATAATTCTTTTAGTTCGGTATGATACCAATACTTTTTCATGGACAGAGGTTGATGACTTTTGAAAAGTTTCTTTAATTAAATCATTGATTATTTATTTGGAATGAGGATTTCCATCCATTTTAAATTATCTTGGTTCTCATTTCACGTTCCACCCCATGTTATTTAAATTTTTTTAAAGTGTCCACTAAAGATACTTCAGACGAGAAAACCTTCAGATATACGCAGAGAGGACGTTTTCTAGCTCGCAAGGAGGAAAACTGTTAATATGTACTATGTTATACATCGCTACCAACCAAGTCCACGGGAAGTAATTTCTTGAGCTTCTTAGTCCCAGTCGGTATCTCTGTGCACTGCCGTGAAAGGGCAACCCTTCTACTGCCAATAATTGCATATATTCGAATTATTTTCTTTAACCTCATTTTCTTCATTCTTTTCTTCATTCCTTTTTTCGTCACACTGTCCTCTTGGCTGCTCGATTTTGCATGTGGAGCGAATTTTATTGGGGGTAGTATACTACTACCCCAATACATCTAGGCATTACATGCTATAGAAATGTACTATCTTAAAACAAGGTTATAACAAGAAAGTGGACCCCAGGCCAAATCAGAGCTATTCAAAGATAATTAATCCTACAACAATATGTTACAGTTTTGATGCTTTTTATTACACACTATACGAAAAAATATATTTCTTCAGGATGCTGTATATTTCCATACTTCCGTCAAGTAAGACCATTGGACTTCATCAGTTTTCTCATTTTTGTTAGCATTTTAACATACTTCTGAATTTCAATGGCAGTTAACCCGTTTCATGTCAAAATTCCAGAAAACTTTCGGATATAAGGATTATGTTTCTTCAAGTAAAGCAAAACCCTTTTTTTATCGAGAATTCTTGTTTTTCTTAGAAATTTTAGAATTTAAACATCAAATATCTTCATGTAGAGTTTTTCTATTTTATCTGATGTTTATTTTTAACAATTTGACTTTTCTCAAATTTTGATTGCAGAACCCTTATCATGTGAAGAATTCCACTTGTTTTGAGAATTTCGGAGTTCTATATATGTTGTTAACTTAAGGGTTCAATTGAACTTTTAACTACAATATTTACTTACATTATTGCTTGTAAAAAGGTTTAGTGGCATGGGGGTTAAATAAAACCACTTTTTTCTTTGGATCCGCGAGGTGAATTTACAAAACCTTAAAAAAGACAAAATTAACTCAGCAAAAAGTTTAAAAAAGACCAAATTAATTGAACAAAAATTTTCAGAAGGGAATTATTTCAAAATATAATAAAAAAACAATTTCATAAAGTTCAGTTTGATAATGACAAAATCACCTAAACAAAAACTGAAATGTTGAAAACTTTGCGACAAAAAAAAAATGAAAATGACGAAATTAACTAAACAAAATCCAAAAAGACAAACTTTCTTGAACGAAAATTTGGAAAAAGAAGAAATTACTTGACCAAAATCTTTGCAAAAGTCAAAGTTACTTAAATAAAAATTGAAAGAGAGGAAATTACTTCAACGAAAATGTTAAATAGACAAAATTTCTTCAACAAAATTTGAAAAAGACGAAATTACTTGAAGAAAAATAAAAACCACGAAATTACTCGACGAAAAAATATGGAATAAAAACAAGCTCAACAAAAACAGGAAGTCTCTGAATTCCATAGACAACATTTTTAATTTGTGTTTTCGCTCTACAAAAATGGAAAACTTGTGCTTTCGCTCGACAAAATTGAAAATCAATGAATTTCCTAGACAAACTTCAAAATGATAAAAAATTTACCATCTAAAAACAAAGCATTTTAAAAATTTGTGACAAAAATTGAAAATCTGTGACTTCGCTCACAGAAAAATGAATCGTCAAATTTTTAGGACCCAAACTTGAAAATCTTTGAAGTACGCTTAACAAAAATTGAGAATCTGTGAAAACTTTACATCAAAGTTCACAATTTCTTGTTTTCATCGCCAAAAATTTAAAATCTATGGAAACTTTACAACAAAAGTTTAAAAGAAAATAAGCGACAAAAACTGAAGTTATTTGAATCTTTATGACAAAATGAATAGTCTTTTAATTCCTCGAAAAAAATTAAGTCTTTTAAATCTATACACCAGAAATCGGAAATTGGTGAATTTCCTCATAAGAAATTGACTGAAAACTTTACGACAAAATGAATAGTCTTTGAATTCCTCGAAAAAATTAAGTCTTTTAAATATATACACCAGAAATTGAAAATTGGTGGATTTCCTCATGAAAAATTGATTGAAAACTTTACGACAAAATTCAAAATAAGGTCAAATCGTGTGAAGAAATGTTGAAAAACAATGATTTTACCAACAAAAATTTAAAATATGCTATAAAATTTGTTCCTTCGTGGATCAAATTAGTGAGAATCCATAGGTAAATGTAGGCGTGGCTAGAGTAACCCTAAATTAGTTGCGAAAATTAAAGAGTTTTCGTAGTGATTTCCTGCCTTTCATGGTCTAATTCGGTCCCTTGATTCTCATTTGAATTTTAAGCGCCTTCTGACTTGCTTTAGTTATCTTCCGACATTCTTGGTCCCATGTATGACAATCCTCACAGGTAGCTATTTTTGTACGAGCATTTTGGGAGTAGTAAAAGTAACTGCGTCACCCATTTTACAAGGCTAGGGTATGATTATCATTTAAAAGTAGACATGGAAATAAGTATAAAACAATCACCCTTTTTGAGAGGCAGTTTCTTCTTATAATATGTTACAGGTAATTATTGGGTTATAAAAAAACTGTCTTCCTAATTTAGTAATTGACATAAATGAGCCCTTGAACAAGCCCTTACTCATTCATCCATTCACTTAGGACAGAACAGTATATCCAATCTATTAGCCAAAAAATGTGTCCAAATTGAGCAAATTTAACATTAATGAATGAAACTCGTTGTCCAAAGCCAAGCAAAAGCACCTTCAATCTAAAAATAATTATTCCCCAAGCGATCACCACACATAAGGGCTCCTCAGAGGAAAACATACTTGCCAATACGGGTTTCGGTACTTTAATTTCGTGATCCTGCTGGATAGATGCACGAATATCCTCCGAAGAAAGAGGAGAGTCCAGCAGACTGGTTTTGTGCCCGGGAGGTTCACTGTAGAACAGATCGTTACTATATACCAGCTAATTGAGAAGGCAAACGAATTCGGGAGGAAATCATACCTAGCCTTTGCTGACTTCAAGGCTGCGTTCGACTCAGTGGATCACAACCCCCTCTGGCTAATACTTCGATCTACTGGGATGCCTGACAAATACTGCAAGCTATTTGAGAAGCTCTACGAAGAGACGGAGAGCTGCGTTCAAGTCAACAGCAAACGGAATGCGACATTCGGTATCAAAACCGTTGTCCGCCAAGGGTGTGCCACCGCCCCGGAACTTTTCAACTGCGTCATAGACTATGTCATGGCACGAACTATGAATAATCTGCCCTTCGGTGTGCAGTTAGGAGATCTGGTCCTGACGGATGCGGAATTCACAGATGATCTTGCTCTCGTTAACGACTCAATTGACCAATTGACTGACGCGCTGGAAGTCCTACAGGAAGAGGCAGAAAAAGTGGGCTGAAAATCAACTGGCTCAAAACTACGATAATGGCAATTGAGCTCCCAAACCTAGTCCCGCCCCCGATAACATAACTGTCTGCGGAGCTCCTATTGAAGTTGTAAGAAACTTCACTTATCTTGGCTCCGTGCTGTCCAATTATAGCTCCATAGATGTTGAGGTACTCAGTCAAATGTAAAAAGCCTCGTCTATCGTCGGAAGGCTCAACGCTCTCTGGAGAACGCTGCAAATATCTAGGTGCACGAAGATGTGAATTGATGACACATCCGTAATCTTGGTCCTGCTCTATGCAGCAGAAACATGGCCGCTTAATTCGACAACCCTCAATATGATAGACGTGTACCAGACGAAACTGCTCCGTCAGATTGAAGGACTTCAGTAGGATTATTTTTTAGCAATGCAAGGTTACTTACACTCACCTTCCAAGCGCCGTTCTCCATCCAGTTAGCACAGTCTAAATAAAAAAAATATAAGGAAGATACAAATACATCCAACCAGTTACATCAAAACATCATTTAAAAATTCTTGATAACTTTTATTATATTTATTTAAAAGTTCATTATACTGAAAATTAAGTTTTTTAATTGCCAAGCAAGTTTATTGGCGAAAAAACCTCTTAAGATTAATTTATGGCTAAGTATTTGACTTTCACTTTTAAAATCAATACAATAACTACAAGTTCTCGCCTATCTATAAAGATGGGAATAAAAAAGCTGAATTTATGATATTTGAATTTATATTGCTTTTAAGGAATGAGAAATTAAATATTTCAAAATTAAAATCATCCGTTTTATTATATATTTTTAAAAACTAATTGATTATTACGTGAAACATTAAAATCTAAATCTAAAATGGTCATAATTGCCTTTCCCTTTGCTAGACTCCAGACTTAATTCTGATGGGTATATATTATTCGAAATCTCTGAAAACTCTGCACAATTTATCACCTAAATATCTTTTATTATTTGAAACCGAATATTTTACATTACTTGGGTTCTTTTTATAAATCATAAGCTCAGAATCTAATTGGCTTAAAATCAAGTCCGCTATACATTATTACCCCCCTTACTTGCATTACCCCCCCCCCTAGGAATTCCAATGATTTGCTTATACAGATTACCATTAAAATTTATAACAGTATTAAATAGAACAATTTCTAGTAAATCTTAAATTATGTCCAAGCTTTATAAGCGTCATTACAAGCTATCGTTTATGTAATAAGCTCGTTATTCTAAGCTTCAATTAAAAAAAAAAAAATAAAAAATTAGACCAAAGGAAAACTTTCTTAGTGATCTTTTTTAAATGTCCATATACTAAATTAATTGCTAGATTTGTATATAATGTAGTGAAATCAAATGAGTCCACTCTTTTGGCTGAAACTATAGCCAGAGAATCTATTACTTGCAATGAATTATTGACACTCCAATATGGATTAAAATTAGAAAATTTTCAATTCCCGAGCAATATGCCTTAAATTTATTTCTAATTTTTCCCTCAAATACACGACAGTTCAGTCGCCGCAATTCTGGTTGAGCATCTGGCTGAACCAGGAATAAAGCGTCGTTTAGGGAGATTCTTATGACAATTTTGTCGTCCAATATAAAAAAGGAAAATTTTATCATTATCATTAACTTTAATATTAAATTTTTTAAAACTGTATATCTTCTATTTTTTCCATTAAACTATTATTCTCTTCTTGAACCTTTACATATATATTCGTTGTACGTAGCTCCTTTCATTAAAATTCCCAACAGAGCCTCTGACAAATTATTGCAAAATTATTATTAGCTTTATGAATAGGTACAATTACAAAAAAATTATTCTGTATATTAACAATTGCTTGTTTTATCTTTGTATTATAGAATATTGCCTCATTATTCAGATTATTTGCATTATTATATATCTTATTTCTAACTCTAGTTATAATTAAATTTTTTCCAGTTCTGAAAACTATCTTAATTAATTTTCTGCGCCACTTACCAATAAATAAATCTAAATCATTACTTAACCCACTAAGACCATATGAGGGTTTTAGATGATTAGAAAGACGGAATTTAGCCCCCATTTTCATTATTCTCTGAAGACAAACGTAAAAAACAAAACAAATAAAACAGGAATTTCACGCTAAATGAAAAATCGAATGAGAGTATTTTTGGGCAATAAAATATATTGTAAAATCCCTGGTAAAAAATATTAAAGAACACTAAAATATAAGTATTTTGTCTCTTTTGTCTTTTTGCTCAAATATAGTTCAAAATAAGAATAGAAAGATAAACAAAAGGGAAGGCTTTTACCCACTCTATGCGAAAAACAAGGTATAATTATTTTTTTTTTTTTTAAACACCCTTTTTACCAGGATGGGGACAAATTATAAAAAAAATTCGCAGATAGCATCAAACAGGTATATTTATTGGGCTTGCATGGTCAGTAAAAACCATGTTTGAATAAATTCAAACACAATAAACCTAAAATTTTATGAAGAAGGAACACAAGATTTTCTTGTGTAGTTGTCAGGTGTGATACTAGCCCATGGGTCTTAAAAATGTGAAATAGAATATTAGAATGTGGTGACTTTTTTATATAGCATGTCCTAGAAAGTATATAAAACTGTGCCGTTTTTTTTTAGGGATGGTTATCTCTGTATACCTATGATTTGGCATGGGGTCCACATTTTTATTTATAGCTTTATTATAAAGCAATAAGTTCCTATAGCATATAATGCCTAGGTGTCAGTATGCTACCTTGGTAATTGACGTCATACGATGTTACCCTCTCTTTTTTATTATCGGGCGTGACAGACACATATCATTTTGAAAATGTAAAACTGAAACTGAAAACCAAAAAATGTAAAACTGAAAACCAAAAATATGAAAGAAGATTCAACAAAGCATATAAAGACTCAAAATTGGTGTGAAAAACAAAATATGAGTTTTTTTCACCAAACTAGACAACATATTTAAAACCATAATATCATAATAACTTTTTTTTTAAACCCTTACTTTAAGGTTTCATTATCCTTATAATGAATTTTAATAATCCTCTGCTCAAAATTTACCATGATAATCACCTTTTGGTTTTTGGTTGGTATGTTTACCAGCAATTCATCTTGTCACTCATTCAAATTAGCAGGTGAAAGTGACTGGGATCTTCAAGAAATAACATCACTGTTTTAAATTAAATGATTTTCAATAATAAATCATAGTTGTAAATTACTGATATATAGTGAAACCTCACCGAAGATGTTAATCCTCCGAAGAAACATTTAATATGGAGTATCATCGTAATCGTATCATATGTGTTCCTGTATAGACTGTTATCACCTTTTTTTTCTTTTTTTTTTCTTTGTAAAACGTTGGTGAATTGGAATTGAGGACCGCTGTCAATAATTTTTGTAGGATCCTTGAGACATGACTAGGGTACGACATTTGCGCACTACAATTCCGGAAAAAAATATTTATTTTGAATTCCTTATGATATACATCGGATATTGAAACGTTACACTCAATTTTTACAGGGATTATGGAATACTTTATAAGTCATAGAAATCATGAATCTCGTTCTTAAGAAAGATTTTGAGAAATGTTTCCACACAAATCACTAGCAGTCTTGGTGTTAAACTCGAATCAAAATAGTACTAATTAAAGTTCTTGCTGTGACCTAAAAGAAAGTATTTACTCACCTCTCTCACTGCACTTTCAGGTGACCATTTCCACGACTCATATTTTTGAATCAGCATCAGTTGTATTCAACTTATATAATTTACGGGAACTTAGACACACTAGCCTTCATATTTGGACGCACTTATTTTTGTCATAGACAGGATTTTAACTATTTTTTCATATATATATATATATATATATATATATATATATATATATATATATATATATATATATATATATATATATATATATATATATATATATATATATATATATATATATATATATATATATATATATATATATATATATATATATATATATATATATTATATATATATATATATATATATATATATATATATATATATATATATATATATATATATATATATATATATATATATATATATATATATATATATATATATATATATATATATATATATATTATTATATACATATATAAATATATATATATATATATATATATATATATATATATATATATATATATATATATATACATATATATTATATATATATATTGTATTACTTTACTTCTTGGGCTTCTTTAATTGAGATATTCTTGTACCTTTTGCATTCAGCTTGTATATGAAATAAATTTATATATTGAATTTACATGGTAGAGCATCCTTATCAACATTTATCTTTATCAACTGGCAATTTTATACCAGGGCCGACCACTCTGGGGACGACTAATGAAGCAGAAGTCTGGTCTCTCATATGATTGTTTTGCTACCGAGCAGGAGATTTAAGTAAAGTCAACTGCAGAATGACTAATGAAAAACAATTTATCGCGCGAAAATTTTGCATTGATGGGAATGACTTAAACTGCTTATTACAAGTCTTTTCTTGATTTGCCAAGTAGTTACAGAGTTTGCATCTACCTCTTGTTACTGTGTTTTAATCAATAACGAAGAGCTTGGGTATGATTTGATATGTGAAAGAAAGTTATCTACCTTTTTTCATTTATTGCTGCACAAACCGTAAATAAAAGCCATACATATACTCATTTCACAGAACAATAATAGGACATGCCAACTGAAGCCATAATATCAATACCTTAGTTTTCCCTGTATTTGATATTCTTCTGAAAACAATATATCATCATTGCCTAGAATAATATCTGTAAGGATCATATGGTAGTACAAAAAGCTCAGAAAGCTGGTATTTTAGAGTAGCATATTAATGAAAACTCATAATCTTAATAAATATTAAAACAAGAATTTCTTTGTCAATTAAAAATAAAAGGATAAACATACTGAAGTCAGAAAATGAGGAAAGCAGACTTTTGTTCCGACCAAATGGAACGGGAAAGGACCTGGCAGCATAATGTTTTTTGGAATTCCAATTAAACATAATTGGGATTTATAACTGGATGGAGTCAAAGTCAAAATATTGACTTTCAAAAAATCAACAGCAAAAATCAAAAACCTATGTATGACATTCAAAAAAGAGGAATGACAGCTTTTAAAAAAAAAAATTAGAATTAAGAAAGTACTAGTAAATGCTTTCGAGCCAATCCCTTTAAGCATTCCCTGAAATTTTCAACATAACTCAATAACCTATTCCTGAGATAAGCCAAAGATTCCAAAGATTTTGCTGATACGCCTTTTTGACAATCTGTATGCACATAGTATATTCTGATTCAGTTCAACTTTTTCCTCAAAATTACCCCAAATTTTAACTTTAAAATCCTCATCCTTAGCAGTCTCGCTGCAAAAGTAGTAGTTGTAGTGGCAGAAATGGTGGTAGTAGTAGTAGCAGTAGTAGTCGTTGTTGTATCTTCGATCACTTTTGACTTTTGAAAAGGGAACTAGAACTACCAATTTCCAAACAAGTGAGCCTCCTCCAAAGTTTACATAACCATCCCTTCCACACAAACCTTATTTGCCCACAGGGCGGAACTTACTACCCTCGCTCCTAGACTCTGGGGGCTGTGTCAATCTAGGAGGCATTGTTGTATGATCTTTGGACTACTTTGAACAAAATGCCTATCGAGAAATATCAATAAGATGCACTTTGGAAAAGAGGGCGTGGAGAGGGGGGCTATTTGCTGTCCGATTACTATTGGCTTTAAAAATGGAACTAGAACTTCTTATTTAAGATTTTATGAGCATTTGATGTCAAGCCCACTCCAGGTTGTCATTCTATTTAAAGTATTTCCCCGATTTGCTTTGCTGGTTTTTTTCTCTATGTACTTCTTGTCTTTTCCTCTTTTTTTCCTTTATTCCTTCATCAGATGAGTTTCTTGTGTGTTGAGTAGCTCGGTATGAATGTTGTTTTAATTAGCTGAGAGTGATAACCTCGCTTGCCCTTCCAAGCTTGTTGCCTTTATTGGCAGGCGATAGGCGAATAGTGTTTGTTTTCTTTTTTAATAAATGTATATCTCTCATATCTCATATCTCATCCTCCAAAGTTTATGCAACCACAGTAGAATGGGGGGTGTTACTCGTGACATTACCACGTGGTTTATGGTCCATATAAGGGCATAGCCTCCCTAGGGAAAATGATTGCGTAATCGGTCAATGACCTCTTTTCAAGGTCGATTTATTTGATGTTTCTATGTGTAATAACTCCGGAACGAAGGTTGCACATGCGCATTGAATTCTAACGGGAACAATGTTATTGATCTAGGACTCGAGGGGGAAGTGAATTTCCGAGAACTTGATTGCGTAATCGATCGCGAATGTCATGGTGTCCAGAAATAGTATTTGTTGTTGTTGCTCTAGGCATTGTTATGAGTTTCCCGGAAACAGTTATTGATCTAGGACTCGAAGAGGAAGTGGATTTCCGAGAACTTGATTGCGTAATCGAGGGGGAAGTGAATTTCCGAGAACTTGATTGCGTAATCGATTGGGAATTTTATTGATCCGATAACGGGAAACAGTTAGATCATGTGTTTCCTTCTCAGCCAATCAGAGGGCTTGTTTACATAGTAGCGGCGGAGGGAATATAAGGAACGGGTTTTTTGCTATAGTTTTATTAGTCTGTGAATAGAATTCACTAAGTTTTTAGTTAGCAGTGTAATAACATGAGTGAACAAGTTGAGTTAGAAATATCCTTTTATTGCAATTGTTCTATTTGTAAAGGACATTTTCATGATTTTGAGTATTCACATGAACCTGCTGAATGTTTAGATAGCTTAGAGGCAGAGACAGATGAGAAGAATCTGGAGGAAACGAGAAGAAAAATTTTATGTGACATGGAGAGAAATTTATATCGATTGCAAGTAAGCTCAGATAAAAGAAGGATTGATATGATAGAAAAGGAGAATCAAAAGAAGAGACTGGTAAAAGAGGACTTTCTCTATAGTGTAAAAGACAGCAGTGAAAACCAAGGAAAAATGTGTATAGTGCAAGATATAACTCGGATTATTATGATGATTATGCTCCAAGAGAAGAGAAAAAGTGGCCCTTTAAGAGACAACGTAAGAGGTCATTCTACGAAAAGGATTTTAAACAACGGAAACCATGGTGGAAGTGTTCTCATATACCATTTTACGTAAATCCCATTTTTGATATGCTTGAAAAGTTTTATACCATAATCATACAATAAATTTGTTTCTGCTATTTTTATTTTCTCATACTAGATATGTATAGAATAAGGATACCAGCAGAGACTTCTGTACATGAATAGTTCAGTTTCATTAAATCACTCCATAGACTAGGCCTACTATCAGTCCACAGCCAAGTTTTTATCAATGATATAAAAAAAAAAAATCATTCTTCTATATATTTTTATTCAACTGTCAAATCAATAAATAATACTTTTTAAATATATGACCTCATCATCCTCCACTAACTCGTCCTCAATGGTAATTTCTTCAATTTGAGGTGACGGTATTATAAGTAGTTGAATGCTATCATCATCATCATCATTGTATGTTTCGATATTACTCAGAGTGGACATATTATCATATAGACGATCATCATCTTCGATACACAGTCTCCCTGAGGGTCCCCTCCTCACCAAATCATCTGATGTATACGATAGTCCAGATGATGTATAATGAACTTCTACCACGTCGTCATCATTATCTGAACTAACAATCGCAGATTTACACAGAAGAAGCTCCTCACTTTCTGTGAGCTCCCACTCGGTCCATACATCCTAAAAAGGTCGAGAACACTATGATCAAAAGCTCTGTGGAAAGGTATAGTCTTCATGAATATACTGAGGGGTGTTCTATAAATGTAATAAACAGGGTTACTTATTATTTTTCGTTTTATCTATAATTTTGTATGTCTAAAATTCATCAATTAGCCAGATGTGGGTTTTTTTTTATTATTTTTTACATAAGGAGCGAGATTTAATGTCATTGATAGAAGCCTGTATGAGATTTAATGTCTCTGATAAAACCAGGAAAAAAACCTTTCCAAGAACTATGTTTTTCAATGAAAAATAAAGAGCTACGGCATTAAATCAAAGAGAGCAGAAATAAAGTTGAATAATTGCTTAAACGTAAATTTTCTGTAAACATACTTCTAATTAATCACTCCTAAAAAGGTAAGTATAGACCGCTTATCCTCTATGGTGGGGGAGCATGCACAGCTGTGTCCTTCTCGGTCGACTAGGTGCTGTAGTGAGTTGTTTTTAATAGGAGTACATTATTTTTGAAGATTTAAATGAATCAGATTAGTTAAACAAAGCTTATAAATAAAAAATTCTATTAACAGTTAATTTTGTACCGACTACATAAATATTTAAGACCAAGTGTACCACGATGCACCATTGTGGTCTGAGAAATTCAAAAACTCAGAAACTCAATACATAGTTTTCGATAATTTCAAGTCGATTACTATCTAAGAATTTTATTTCTACAACGCTTAGACCTTCCTTAGGTTGAAATGCTGTTTTACACAACAAAATGGTAGAAAATCCCGCTTTACTTGAGTACATTATACGTTTTGCCTCTTACAATTTGTCCCCATTAGCTTGATATGTTATCTCGTGAGAAAAAAAAAAAACTATCAAATAAACACGCAGACTAAACTTGATGAAACTTATATATTCGAAATCAGAATTTAAAGCTGATTCTTTGATGTATCTATTGGTATCAAAATTCCGTTTTCTAGAGTTTCGGATACCATTGAGCTGGCTCGCTCCTTACTTACACTTCGTTACCACGAAATGTTTTATTAATTAAAAAAACTTTCCGCAAAATAAGTTTTTCAAAGAAAAGTAAAGAGCTACTACATTAAATCAAAGATGAGCAGAAATAAACTTAAATAATTGTTCAAACGTAAACTTATGACCAATGCCATACTAGTTAAAGTGACAAAAGCTATATTTTTGAGTTTTTAACTGAAAATTCCTTTTTCTTACCAAGCCTTGATCTCCCTAATTAAAGGATATGAATTAGAACCTGGGAACGTAATTTCTTTGTATTTTGCATTTCCCACAAGAGGACACTTTTCGAGTAAAAGTAAAGAGCTACCAGACTAAACCAAAGATATGATGAAATAATAACGAATAATTGTTCAAACTTAAATTTTCTGTATTACGGGAATGGTTTATTTTCGAACCATTATATCTACCAAAGGTTCAATACCTGAGTTAAACTAAGAGGTTTCAATTTCAGGGAAAAATTACATTTTGACAACATTAAACATAATTTACCAAATTTAAAGTTTTGTTTAGTTTCAAAATGTTTTCTGTCACTCATCATCTTTTAATCATTCACAACAATACTAAAGAAAACCACTTCCCACGGTTTATTGATTTTAAATTATTAAGAAGACTATTATTTCATTGAAATATACATTTTACATTTTTAATTTTCATGCTTTTGATAAGTATCTTGTCCTTTTGGTGTAAATTGCAGCTGAAGGCTTATCGTAAAATCACTGTTTCAAGTTTTTTCATAATTAATGGATACGAATTAGAACCATGGGAACGTATTTTCGTCTTTTTTGCTTATTTTCGATGGAAAACACACTGAAAAGACATATTTTTGAACTCACATCAAACATTGCCGGGCTTACATTTGAAGGACCAGGTAGTGCATGTTGGAGGGTGGAGGGACCGGTGGCATTCTTACCCATCGCTTTCTTAGTGGGTGACGGCGACAGACATTCTTCATAATTGGCCTTAAAAAGAAGAGAAAAAAAGTTAGTATTGAAATAATTGGTCCCCTTTTCACAGAAGGAAAGTTATTAAACATAATTTTGTCTAGAAAAGCATTTATCACTAAGAAAGCACAACGTAAAAAAAAAATTCGTGAAATATACTAATTGCATCCCTTTTTTTGAATCTGAGAAGGAAGAATTACGACTCACTGAACCGTTCAAAATTCAGCCTATATAAGTCAGCCTAATTTCATATTTTTAGGCGTTTCTGTTCTTTTCTGGTTTTAATCTGCATTGAGCATGCCTTGTTTGATGCATTTAAAGTATTAACAGTATTTTTTATCTTTCCATATCCTTTTACGATAGCTGATATTTACCCCACACACAGAAAAAACATCCCGATAAAGGTTACGAATTAGAACCATGGGAACGTATTTTCGTCTTTTTTGCTTATTTTCGTTGGAAAAAACACTGAAAAGACATATTAAGAGCTATATTTTTGAGTTTTTCACTGAAAATTCCTTTTTCTTACCAAGCCTTGATCTCCCTAATTAAAGGATATGAATTAGAACCATGGGAACGTAATTTCTTTGTATTTTACATTTCCCACAAGAGGACACTTTTCGAGTAAAAGTAAAGAGCTACCAGACTAAACCAAAGATATGATGAAATAATAACGAATAATTGTTCAAACTTAAATTTTCTGTATTACGGGAATGGTCTATTTTCGAACCATTATATCTACCAAAGGTTCAATACCTGAGTTAAACTAAGAGGTTTCAATTTCAGGAAAAAATTACATTTTGACAACATTAAACATAATTTACCAAATTTAAAGTTTTGTTTAGTTTCAAAATGTTTTCTGTCACTCATCATCTTTTAATCATTCACAAACAATACTTAAGAAAACCACTTCCCACGGTTTATTGATTTTAAATTATTAAGAAGACTATTATTTCATTGAAATATACATTCTACGTTTTTAATTTTCATGCTTTTGATAAGTATCTTGTCCTTTTGGTGTAAATTGCAGCTGAAGGTTTATCGTAAAATCACTGTTTCAAGTTTTTTCATAATTAATGGATACGAATTAGAACCATGGGAACGTATTTTCGTCGTATTTTGCTTATTTTCGTTGGAAAAAAACACTGAAAAATCATATTATTGAACTCACATCAAACATTGCCGGGCTTGCATTTGAAGAACCTTCCATTATTTTCTATCTTGTCCTCTATTTCAGCATATACTGACTTTCAAAGCTTTTCAAAGCTCTTAAATATACTAACATAACGGTTATTTATTTACGAAATCGCGCAAACTGTTGATTTAGAACAATAATTACCTTTCTATATATCAATTAACACTCACTAGAATTGCCACTTTTCACTCGCGGAGAATGGTTTCAAAACAATACTTCTTACATCGCATAGACTAATTGTGTCAAACGAGACATCTTCAATGCAGATTTATTAATTGTTACGTTCGATTTTGTTTGGACATAGGAGAGCATCAAAGGGAAGTGAGAATTTCTGTAAAACTATCAAAGATTGATCAAGTCTGTGATTTCACACTTCTTGTGTAATCAGAAAGAAAAAAGAAGAAAAATTGATAAAAGATATTTTGAAATATGCCCCAAAATCAGAGCTATTACAACTTAAATGATGCGAGGGGAGGGGAATCAGGTTTAAGAATATCCTGGATATATCATTTTATATTTTCTAAGTACTCACAGAAGGACTCGTCACAGAAACATTGAAAAGGACTCATTTGATTGGGAATTAAAGTGACTAGCACTCAATTCACAGGAGGGGGCGTGAAAATTTCTAGGAACGTATTTTCAACATATTTAAATATTTACCTACATACGCATCACTTAGGTTAGATTAGATTAGGTTAGAGACAGACACTCGCAGGAATTATCACATAACACTCATGGGGAAAGGACTCAAAACAAAACTTCTTGCATCATATAGTGTAATTGCGTCAAACGATGCATGTTCAATGCAGATTAAAACTAGAAAGAACAGAAACGCATAAAAATAAGAAAAAAAGGAATTGCAACTAATAATATGCAGAGCGCTAGTGCTGCCTAAGTAAAGAACGATGTGGGCACAATATGTTGTTTTTGGTTTTTTCTTCATAGTCGGGGCACTTCGTATAGAAGGAGTCGTTACAGAAACTTTGAAAAGGACTCATTTGATTGGAAATTAAAGTGGATAGTGACCAATTCACAGGAGGGAGTATGAAAACTATGGTTTTTAACTTTGATATGCAAGACTAGAAAGAAAAGTCTTTAGGAGTGGGGCTGCCCACCGCCTCAACCATAGCTCTTGAAATCCCCCCCCCCAAACTCAAATTATGCAGAGGATTTTAAAATCTCCCCTTCCCCCCAAACTCAAAAATTTCTAGGAACGTATTTTCATCATATCTAAATTTTTTCGAGGTTAGGTTAGGTCTAGGAATAGCAGGTTAGGTTAGGTTAGGTTAAGTGGCCGGCCACTTAACCTAATCTAACCTAACCACCCCCCACCCCCCTCTCCCCAAACTCAAATTTTCCAGAGGATTTTTAAATTCTCCACTGAAAAGCCATATTAAGAGCTATATTTGTGAGGTTAGGTTAGGTTAGGTTAGGTTAGATTAGGTTAGGTCTAGGAATAGCAGGTTAGGTTAGGTTAGATTAGGTTAAGTGGCCGGCCACTTAACCTAATCTAACCTAACCACCCCCCACCCCCCTCCCCCCAAACTCAAATTTTCCAGAGGATTTTTAAATTCTCCACTGAAAAGCCATATTAAGAGCTATATTTGTGAGGTTAGGTTAGGTTAGGTTAGATTAGGTTAGGTTAGGTCTAGGAATAGCAGGTTAGGTTAGGTTAGATTAGGTTAAGTGGCCGGCCACGTGAGGTTAGGTTCGGTTAGATTAGATTAGGTTAGGTCTAGGAATAGCAGGTTAGGTTAGGTTAGATTAGGTTAAGTGGCCGGCCACTTAACCTAATCTAACCTAACCTAACCTCACAAATATAGCTCTTAATATGGCTTTTCAGTGGAGAATTTAAAAATCCTCTGGAAAATTTGAGTTTGGGGGGAGGGGGTGGGGGTTGGTTAGGTTAGATTAGGTTAAGTGGCCGGCCACTTAACCTAATCTAACCTAACCTGCTATTCCTAGACCTAACCTAACCTCGAAAAAATTTAGATATGATGAAAATACGTTCCTAGAAATTTTTGAGTTTGGGGGGAAGGGGAGATTTTAAAATCCTCTGCATAATTTGAGTTTGGGGGGGATTTTAAGAGCTAGGGTTGAGGCGGTGGGCAGCCCCACTCCTAAAGACTTTTCTTTCTAGTCTTGCATATCAAAGATAAAAACCATGGTTTTCATACTCCCTCCTGTGAATTGGTCACTATCCACTTTAATTTACAATCAAATGAGTCCTTTTCAAAGTTTCTGTGACGACTCCTTCTATACGAAGTGCCCCGACTATGAAGAAAAAACCAAAAACAACATATTGTGCCCACATCGTTCTTTACTTAGCAGCACTAGCGCTCTGCATATTATTAGTTGCAATTCCTTTTTTTTCTTATTTTTATGCGTTTCTGTTCTTTTCTGGTTTTAATCTGCATTGAACATGCATCGTTTGACGCAATTACACTATATGATGCAAGATGTTTTGTTTTGAGTCCTTTCCCATGAGTGTTATGTGATAATTCCTGCGAGTGTCTGTCTCTAACCTAATCTAATCTAACCTAAGTGATGCGTATGTAGGTAAATATTTAAATATGTTGAAAATACGTTCCTAGAAATTTTCACGCCCCCTCCTGTGAATTGAGTGCTAGTCACTTTAATTCCCAATCAAATGAGTCCTTTTCAATGTTTCTGTGACGAGTCCTTCTGTGAGTACTTAGAAAATATAAAATGATATATCCAGGATATTCTTAAACCTGATTCCCCCCCCTCGCATCATTTAAGTTGTAATAGCTCTGATTTTGGGGCATATTTCAAAATATCTTTTATCAATTTTTCTTCTTTTTTCTTTCTGATTACACAAGAAGTGTGAAATCACAGACTTGATCAATCTTTGATAGTTTTACAGAAATTCTCACTTCCCTTTGATGCTCTCCTATGTCCAAAACAAAATCGAACGTAACAATTAATAAATCTGCATTGAAGATGTCTCGTTTGACACAATTAGTCTATGCGATGTAAGAAGTATTGTTTTGAAACCATTCTCCGCGAGTGAAAAGTGGCAATTCTAGTGAGTGTTAATTGATATATAGAAAGGTAATTATTGTTCTAAATCAACAGTTTGCGCGATTTCGTAAATAAATAACCGTTATGTTAGTATATTTAAGAGCTTTGAAAAGCTTTAAAAGTCAGTATATGCTGAAATAGAGGACAAGATAGAAAATAATGGAAGGTTCTTCAAATGCAAGCCCGGCAATGTTTGATGTGAGTTCAATAATATGATTTTTCAGTGTTTTTTTCCAACGAAAATAAGCAAAATACGACGAAAATACGTTCCCATGGTTTCTAATTCGTATCCATTAATTATGAAAAAACTTGAAACAGTGATTTTACGATAAACCTTCAGCTGCAATTTACACCAAAAGGACAAGATACTTATCAAAAGCATGAAAATTAAAATGTAGAATGTATATTTCAATGAAATAATAGTCTTCTTAATAATTTAAAATCAATAAAACCGTGGGAAGTGGTTTTCTTTAGTATTGTTTGTGAATGATTAAAAGATGATGAGTGACAGAAAACATTTTGAAACTAAACAAAACTTTAAATTTGGTAAATTATGTTTAATGTTGTCAAAATGTAATTTTTCCCTGAAATTGAAACCTCTTAGTTTAACTCAGGTATTGAACCTTTGGTAGATATAATGGTTCGAAAATAGACCATTCCCGTAATACAGAAAATTTAAGTTTGAACAATTATTCGTTATTATTTCATCATATCTTTGGTTTAGTCTGGTAGCTCTTTACTTTTACTCGAAAGGTGTCCTCTTGTGGGAAATGTAAAATACAAAGAAATTACGTTCCCATGGTTCTAATTCATATCCTTAATTAGGGAGATCAAGGCTTGGTAAGAAAAAGGAATTTTCAGTGAAAAACTCAAAAATATAGCTCTTAATATGTCTTTTCAGTGTTTTTTCCAATGAAAATAAGCAAAAAAGACGAAAATACGTTCCCATGGTTCTAATTCGTAACCTTTATCGGGATGTTTTTTCTGTGTGTGGGGTAAATATCAGCTATCATAAAAGGATATGGAAAGATAAAAATACTGTTAATACTTTAAATGCATCAAACAAGGCATGTTCAATGCAGATTAAAACCAGAAAAGAACAGAAACGCCTAAAAATATGAAATTAGGCTGACTTATATAGGCTGAATTTTGAACGGTTCAGTGAGTCGTAATTCTTCCTTCTCAGATTCAAAAAAAGGGATGCAATTAGTATATTTCACGAAATTTTTTTTTTTACGTTGTGCTTTCTTAGTGATAAATGCTTTTTTAGACAAAATTATGTTTAATAACTTTCCTTCTGTGAAAAGGGAACCAATTATTTCAATACTAACTTTTTTCTCTTCTTTTTAAGGCCAATTATGAAGAATGTCTGTCGCCGTCACCCACTAAGAAAGCGATGGGTAAGAATGCCACCGGTCCCTCCACCCTCCAACATGCACTACCTGGTCCTTCAAATGTAAGCCCGGCAATGTTTGATGTGAGTTCAAAAATATGTCTTTTCAGTGTGTTTTCCATCAAAAATAAGCAAAAAAGACGAAAATACGTTCCCATGGTTCTAATTCGTATCCATTAATTATGAAAAAACTTGAAACAGTGATTTTACGATAAGCCTTCAGCTGCAATTTACACCAAAAGGACAAGATACTTATCAAAAGCATGAAAATTAAAAATGTAAAATGTATATTTCAATGAAATAATAGTCTTCTTAATAATTTAAATCAATAAACCGTGGGAAGTGGTTTTCTTTAGTATTGTTTGTGAATGATTAAAAGATGATGAGTGACAGAAAACATTTTGAAACTAAACAAAACTTTAAATTTGGTAAATTATGTTTAATGTTGTCAAAATGTAATTTTTCCCTGAAATTGAAACCTCTTAGTTTAACTCAGGTATTGAACCTTTGGTAGATATAATGGTTCGAAAATAAACCATTCCCGTAATACAGAAAATTTAAGTTTGAACAATTATTCGTTATTATTTCATCATATCTTTGGTTTAGTCTGGTAGCTCTTTACTTTTACTCGAAAAGTGTCCTCTTGTGGGAAATGTAAAATACAAAGAAATTACGTTCCCATGGTTCTAATTCATATCCTTTAATTAGGGAGATCAAGGCTGGTAAGAAAAAGGAATTTTCAGTGAAAAACTCAAAAATATAGCTCTTAATATGTCTTTTCAGTGTTTTTTCCAACGAAAATTTCGTGGTAACGAAGTGTAAGTAAGGAGCGAGCCAGCTCAATGGTATCCGAAACTCTAGAAAACGGAATTTTGATACCAATAGATACATCAAAGAATCAGCTTTAAATTCTGATTTCGAATATATAAGTTTCATCAAGTTTAGTCTGCGTGTTTATTTGATAGTTTTTTTTTTTCTCACGAGATAACATATCAAGCTAATGGGGACAAATTTTAAGAGGCAAAACGCATAATGTACTCAAGTAAAGCGGGATTTTCTACCATTTTGTTGTGTAGAACAGCACTTCAACCTAAGGAAGGTCTAAGTGTTGTAGAAATAAAATTCTTAGATAGTAATCGACTTGAAATTATCGAAAACTATGTATTGAGTTTCTGAGTTTTTGAATTTCTCAGACCACAATGGTGCATCGTGGTACACTTGGTCTTAAATATTTATGTAGTCGGTACAAAATTAACTGTTAATAGAATTTTTATTTATAAGCTTTGTTTAACTAATCTGATTCATTTAAATCTTCAAAAATAATGTACTCCTATTAAAAACAACTCACTACAGCACCTAGTCGACCGAGAAGGACACAGCTGTGCATGCTCCCCCACCATAGAGGATAAGCAGTCTATACTTACCTTTTTAGGAGTGATTAATTAGAAGTATGTTTACAGAAAATTTACGTTTAAGCAATTATTCAACTTTATTTCTGCTCTCTTTGATTTAATGTCGTAGCTCTTTATTTTTCATTGAAAAACATAGTTCTTGGAAAGGTTTTTTTCCTGGTTTTATCAGAGACATTAAATCTCATACAGGCTTCTATCAATGACATTATATCTCGCTCCGTATGTAAAAAATATAAAAAAAAAAACCCGAATCTGGCTAATTGATGAATTTTAGACATACAAAATTATAGATAAAATGAAAAATAATAAGTAACCCTGTTTATTACATTTATAGAACACCCCTCAGTATATTCATGAAGACTATACCTTTCCACAGAGCTTTTGATCATAGTGTTCTCGACCTTTTTAGGATGTATGGACCGAGTGAGAGCTCACAGAAAGTGAGGAGCTTCTTCTGTGTAAATCTGCGATTGTTAGTTCAGATAATGATGACGACGTGGTAGAAGTTCATTATACATCATCTGGACTATCGTATACATCAGATGATTTGGTGAGGAGGGGACCCTCAGGGAGACTGTGTGTCGAAGATGATGATCGTCTATATGATAATATGTCCACTCTGAGTAATATCGAAACATACAATGATGATGATGATGATAGCATTCAACTACTTATAATACCGTCACCTCAAATTGAAGAAATTACCATTGAGGACGAGTTAGTGGAGGATGATGAGGTCATATATTTAAAAAGTATTATTTATTGATTTGACAGTTGAATAAAAATATATAGAAAAATGATTTTTTTTTTATATCATTGATAAAAACTTGGCTGTGGACTGATAGTAGGCCTAGTCTATGGAGTGATTTAATGAAACTGAACTATTCATGTACAGAAGTCTCTGCTGGTATCCTTATTCTATACATATCTAGTATGAGAAAATAAAAATAGCAGAAACAAATTTATTGTATGATTATGGTATAAAACTTTTCAAGCATATCAAAAATGGGATTTAACGTAAAATGGTATATGAGAACACTTCCACCATGGTTTCCGTTGTTTTAAAATCCTTTCGGTAGAATGACCTCTTACGTTGTCTCTTAAAGGGCCACTTTTTCTCTTCTCTTGGAGCATAATCATCATAATAATCCGAGTTATATCTTGCACTATACACATTTTTCCTTGGGTTTTCACTGCTGTCTTTTACACTATAGAGAAAGTCCTCTTTTACCAGTCTCTTCTTTTGATTCTCCTTTTCTATCATATCAATCCTTCTTTTATCTGAGCTTACTTGCAATCGATATAAATTTCTCTCCATGTCACATAAAATTTTTCTTCTCGTTTCCTCCAGATTCTTCTCATCTGTCTCTGCCTCTAAGCTATCTAAACATTCAGCAGGTTCATGTGAATACTCAAAATCATGAAAATGTCCTTTACAAATAGAACAGTTGCAATAAAAGGATATTTCTAACTCAACTTGTTCACTCATGTTATTACACTGCTAACTAAAAACTTAGTGAATTCTATTCACAGACTAATAAAACTATAGCAAAAAAACCTGTTCCTTATATTCCCTCCGCCGCTACTATGTAAACAAGCCCTCTGATTGGCTGAGAAGGAAACACATGATCTAACTGTTTCCCGTTATCGGATCAATAAAATTCCCAATCGATTACGCAATCAAGTTCTCGGAAATTCACTTCCCCCTCGATTACGCAATCAAGTTCTCGGAAATTCACTTCCTCTTCGAGTCCTAGATCAATAACTGTTTCCGGGAAACTCATAACAATGCCTAGAGCAACAACAACAAATACTATTTCTGGACACCATGACATTCGCGATCGATTACGCAATCAAGTTCTCGGAAATTCACTTCCCCCTCGAGTCCTAGATCAATAACATTGTTCCCGTTAGAATTCAATGCGCATGTGCAACCTTCGTTCCGGAGTTATTACACATAGAAACATCAAATAAATCGACCTTGGAAAAAGAGGTCATTGACCGATTACGCAATCATTTTCCCTAGGGAGGCTATGCCCTTATTTGGACCATAAACCACGTGGTAATGTCACGAGTAACACCCCCATTCTACTAACCACATTTTGCATAAAAACCTTATAACCCCACGGGTGATAATTTGCAACCCATTCCCCAGGCTGTGGGAGGTTGTGGCAACCCCAGAGGCATAGTTATATGATCTTTGGACTATTCTGAACAAAATGCCTATATCCAAATTTTGACCAGAAGTATTTTACCCTCTGATCACTTTTAACTCTTATGTAGGGAACTAGAACTTTTGATTTCAAATCAAATGAGCCTCCTCTGAAGTTTACACGACCACCCCTTCCGTGCAAACCTTATATTTTAACAATGGACAGCTTGCAAAACTTCCAGCCCTTACCCTGGGGGCTGTGGTTTTTTTCAGTCCAGGAAGCATAGTTATTTGACCAATGGACTATTTTGAACAAAATGCCAATCTTAAAACTTTGATTGGATACATTCAGGAAAACGAGGGTATGAGGGGAGATAGTTGTCATCAGATTACTTTTGACTCTTAAAAAGGGCACTAGAACTTCCAATTTTGAATCGAACGAACCCCCTCCAAAGTTTATACGACCATCCCTTCCTTAAAAACCTCATTTGTCCCCGGGGCACAGCTTGCAACTGTTTTTCCAAAGGCTATGGAGATTTTTATATGACCATTAGACCAGCGGTCGGGGAACCGGGGTAAATTGCCCCAAATGGGGTAAAAATGAAACTTTTGTATGTAAAGAGTGTGTATTTCTAATTTTACCATTTTGTAAGCCAGTTATTATTTTTTTCAACTTAAAAACAATTTATCGACATATGCACGCTACGCCATCTTACTCCCATCTCACTAGTGTTCTCGAATCAAATCTTTGACTCGGCTACTCATTCAGTCCGTGCCATGCCGTCAAGATATAAATACATTGACGAGTCAGAGAACCTGTTTTTGTAGTTGGTTGCTGACAAGACCAGCATTTTATCGTTATTCATCAATAAATCAATAAAAGTGAGCCGCAATTTGAAAATTTAATTCGAGTATTTTAATTATTTAAAATACTTTAAATAATTAATGTTTTAAAATTAGTATTCTAGTTATTTAAATTATTTTTATATTTTCTTGGTGGGTGCATATTATTTTCTGGTAATTCTCAAGAACATGCTAATTTAATGAGGTATCTAGATTTTTACCTAGACTGCAATATGTCATGGAAACGTCACAGTGATCTTGTGGCATCACATTTTGCAAGAGGCTTGGGAATTATATGTCGACTGAAGCACTTCGTACCAGGCCAGGTGATGTTGCTTCTTTATCATGCGATTATTGGCCCCTGTATATCATACGGCTGTATTACGGGCTAGCAATTTTTTTGGTAATTTTAGGCGTGTACAGGTATTACAGAAAACAGCAGTCCGTTTGATATAAGGCGACGTTAAAGAAACTAACAATACAGTAGCGTGTTTTAGGAAATTAAAGGTGATGAATGTGGGACAAGTTCGTGACTACCAGGCTGTGAAATTAACTTACTAGTGTTTGCATGAAGTGTATTCATCGGTATTTTTAGATATTTTTGACAAAATAATGATTTGCATGATTATTATACAAGGAATGCTAATAATCTGGTGACGGAATATAAGAGTGGAAGTCAAACTGGATTTCCAATGATACATCTGGGCCAGGGGGTATGGAATTCCCTACCAAATAGTGTTAAGACGGCTGAACATCAGCATTTGTTTAAAAAAGAGAGTAAAGAATTTTTTGTTAGGGGGTGAGGAGCCATGATTCAGAGACTGAAGGTATATGTTATCATTTATTTTTCTTTTTATTATCTTCTTTTTTTTCTTTTCTTTCTGTGTTTTATGAGAATATTCATAAGTACGTGTTAAAAAGAAATTTATAATTTATCTAGAAGTTTAAAAGTTATCTTTTAAGTAAGTTGAAATAGTTTGTGGTAACCGCCTAGTGCCTGTTTATTAATGTCTTCCAATGGGCGGTTACTTATTGATTATGTTTAACTAGGCCATTTTGAAATAAATTAATCTAATATAATCTAATAATTTTCTGTCTCTCTCTCAGATGGCAACAAACAGAAAAAGAACATACCAAGACGAATTGCTTAATTACGGTTTTCCACAAATAGAAGATAATGGTACAATGAAACCCCAGTGTGCTGTATATATGAAGAAACTGACTTCGGAATCTTTCAAAAAAAAGTCAGTTGAAGAAACATTCAGATAATTTGCATTCACACCTGTCTTCCAAACCGTGAGAATACTTTGCAAATTTAGAAATATCTGTTAAAAGACAAAGATTGAATAGCAACTTGTTTGGTACATTTGATCAGCGTTCAGCAGCAAGGGCTAGCTTTGAAGTAGCATGGTTGATTGCTCAAAATAAGAAACCAAACACTATTGGTGAAGATTTGGTTTAACCAGCTGCTGTAAAAATGGCAGAGATTATGGTGTGTGTCAAAAAGAAGCAAAGAAACTGAATTTAGTGTCCTTATCTGCGAGAATTGTAAAAGAATGAATTTCTATATTCGCAAAAAAATGTGAAGGAACAGGTTATTTTCGCATTAAAACAGGCTAAATATTTTGCTATTCAGCTTGATGAGACAACTGATTTTAGTAGCAATTCACAGTTTATGGTATATGTTCGCTAAAAAGGTGCTGATAATTTTGAAGAGGAATTGCTGTTTTGTTCTCCTCTCGAGTTGAGATCTCGTGGAATTGATGTCTATAATAAAGTAAATGAATACTTCAATGCGCAAAGTTTAAAATGGGAAAACTGTATTTCTGTATCTTTGTATGGAGCTCCAGCTATGCTGGGTCATATAAATGCTTTTCGGCTTTCGTAAAAAAAAAAATAAACCCAAATATTGAAGTTATTCACTGTATGATCCAGAGCCAGGCCCTTATGGTCAAATATTTAGAACCTACACTGGAAGCCGTCATGCATGATGACATCAATATTGTAAATTTTATCAAGGGGCATGCACTAAACACGCGGCTATTTCGTGAATTATGTCAGGACGGTGAAGCTGAATATACGGACCTACTTTATTATACAGAAATAAGGTGGCTCTCTCGCGGAAATGTACTAAATCGAGTATGGACTCTCAAAACTGAAGTCGTAATTTTTACGGTTGATCAAAAAAATATTCTCTCGGAAAAGTTTAAAAACTCTTCCTGGGTTGCATATCTTGCATATTTAGTGGACATTTTTGAGGGCATAAATAAATTAGACAAAGAATTGCAAGGAAAGAATATTAATATCATTTCATCGAGAGAAATAGTGTCAGTGTTTGGATTAAAGCTGCAATTTTGGAGACAGAAAGTAGAAAAGAATAAGATAGCTTTTTTTCAAGGTTAGCTTTGGTTTTGGAAGATTGCAAAAATATTACTTTTGCTGACATCAAAGATACCATTGTAAGACATCTTATCAAACTTAAAAAGCGGTTTTCAGATTACTTTCCTGAGCTTGATACACGTACTGTCAATTGGATTGTACATGCTTTTAAACGTGAAATTGCTGTGATACCATAAAAACCTTCAGCTTTGGCAGAAGCAATTCTTGAGCTTCGATCTAATACTGAAACACGTATTCAATTTGAGAGTAAACCAAACCTGTCGTCTTTTTGGATGTCAGAAGCTGCAAAGGCTTTCAAAATTGTGCATGAAGAGGCGGTTAAAAAATTGCTGCCATTTGGAGCAACATATTTGTGCGAACAAGGCTTTTCAACTCTAATGAACATAAACACGAAGAACAAAAATCGATTAAACATCGAAGACTGTATTCAAATCGCTCTTACATCAAGAAGTCCCAATTTTGAAGTAATTGTATTGAACATGAAACAACATCATTTCTCTCAAAACGTGAAGGAAGAATATTTTCCATTATTCCTTTTTTCTAATCTTTTCAATTCTAATTTTTGTTTGTACCTTCATTATTATTATTATAATTTGTTACAGTACCCAAAATATCAACCTTAATTGTACCCCAATAGTTTCCAATTATTATATATACTACTGATATTGCTAGTATTACCCTTATGTATTACTAGTACTAGGTATTATCATTGATAAATTGAATAAATAATTTTTAAATTAGAATTTTAGTTACTGTTTTCTTTTCAAAATCATCATAAGGGGCTATAATATGAAAGATGCTAGGAAGAGGCGATTCCGTTTTTTTGCTCTTCGCCATGGGGTAACATCAAATTGCACAAAAATATTTTGAAGTAATGATTAAAAAGTTCCCCTACCGCTGCTTTAGACTGTTTTGAACAAAATAGCTATCTCAAATTTCGATCGAATGCATTTTCAGCAAAGAGGACATGGGGGTGAGTTACCTTCCAATCGCTTTTGACTCTTAAAAAGGGAACTAGAACTTCGGATTTCCAATCGAATGAGTCCCTCCAAAGTTTATGTGACCACCCCTTCCATAAAAACCTTATACAATTGGCAACTAGCCTAAATACCCTTGCCCTGAGGGCTCTGGGGCGGGGAAGGGTTGATATCCCCAAAGACATAATTACTGGACTTTTCAACTATGCTGAACAAAGTGATTATCTTAAAATTTTTGTTCGGGATGTTTGGGGAAATGATGGGCGTAGGGGGTGGGCTGTTTGACATCCAATCACTCTTGATTATTAAAAAGGGCACTAGAACTTTCAATTTCCAACCAAATGAGCTCCTTTTGAAGTTTCTGCGACAACTTTGTATACGAAGTACCTTGTTCAGAAAAAAAATGATGCATTGCGTCCACTCCGATCTTTACTTAGGCAGGTCTATTGCGCTGCCTATTATAAAGAAGAACAAGTTCATTCAAAATCAAATAAAGAGTATCATTAAAACTCCAAACTTCGTAGTAATACGCCGCATGCAACAAATTTTCAACGGATAGTCTTTGAAAAAAAAAACTCCAGCTGAAAATCATTTCGTGTAAAGCAAGAGCACATCAATCAATTTTTGTATTCCTCAAATATCATGAAGAATATTTATTATTCCATTATTATCGCCCACACACTTGAACAGTCGTTCTCAAGGTAATGATGAGACAAAATTTCCAATTATAATGAAATAAGAAGGGTGTTGCATAACAATGCTTCGAGAAAATATGTCATTTTGTGTTTTTTGCTTATCGGTATAAACAATAATTGTCCAAAAGGAATTTCCGTCTATGCAATAAGACATGACAGCCCTTCTTACAATCAAGATACATAGTGCCTTTTGACTCATTTTAATATCCCCCTCGACATTCCCTGTAGGTTTTGGCCTATTATCCTTAGGCTTTTCATTTCCAAGGATTAAACACCTTTTTATTTCCTTTTTTTGTATTAGTATGGAGATATATTGGCATAGCCTAATCACCGAAATCAAATTCTGGGCCAAGGATGAAACATACTTTCTTTCTCAATGATTACATAGGGATAAATCCACACAAGAAAAAAACTTCGGCTTTCTCTTAGCTGGAACCTAGTAAAGAGTGAACCTAATTGTCAGTAATGGTTCTGCAGCGGAAAAGTCAGTTTTGTCAAAAGTTTTGTCCTGTTTTACCTGAATCACAGGCAGCGCAATAGCGCTGCCTAAGTAAACAACGATGTTGGCACAATGTATTATTAATTTTTTTTTTCTTTGGACCGGGGATATATATTTTGGACTTTGGATATATATATATATATATATATATATATATATATATATATATATATATATATATATATATATATATATATATATATATATATATATATATATATACTATATATATATATATATATATATATATATATATATATATATATATATATATATATATATATATATATATATATATATATATATAAAGGGCTTATTCGATTGGATATTGAAATGACTATTGCCCTTTTTAATAGCCAAAAGTGATTGGAAGGCAACTAACACCCCTTCCACGCCCATCATTTCCCCAAACACATCCAATCAAAATTTTGAAATAGCCATTTTGTTCAACATAGTTGATTTCCAGCTGGAAATTATGTTTTTGAGGAGGACACTCCCCCCACAGCCCTTATGGCAAGGGTTGTAAGTTATGCCCTGGGGGCATACAAGGTTTTTATAGAAAGCTTTGTCGTAGAAACTTCAAAAGGGCTCACTTGATTGGAAATTCAAAGGGCTAGTGCCCTTTTTAATAGTCTAAAGTGATTGGAGGGCAACTAACCCCCCTCTCACGCCCACTTTTTCCCCAAATACATCCAATCAAAATTTTTAGATAGCCATTTTGTTCAACGCAGTTGACAGTTCTGGAAATTATATCTTTAAGCAGGACACTCCCCCCACAGTCTTCAGGGCAAGGGTTATAAGTTATGCCCTGGGGGTATATAAGATTTTTACTGAAATTTGTGTAATAGAAGCATGAAAAAGGGCTCATTCAATTGGAAATTAAACGGGATATTGCCTTTTTAATAGTCCAAAGTGACTGGAGGGCAACTAACCCCCCTTTCACGCCCACCTTTTCCTCAAACACATCCAATCAAAATTTTTAGATAGCCATTTTGTTCAGTGTAGTAGAAAGTTCTGGAAAATAGGTCTTTGAGGATGACAACCCCCCTTAACCCTCAGGGCAAAGATGGTAAGTTATGACCTGGGGGCATACAAGGTTTTTATAGAAAGCTTTGTCGTAGAAACTTCAAAAGGGCTCATTCGATTGGAAATTGAAATGACTAGTGCCCTTTTTAATAGTCGAAAGTGATTGGAAGGCATCTGACACCCCTTCCGCAACCACCATTTCCCCAAACACATCCAATTACAATTTTGAGATAGCCATTTTGTTCAACACAGTTGAAAGTTCTGGAAATTATATATCTTGAGCAGGACATTCCCCCCACAGTCTTCAGGGCAAGGGCTATAATTTATGCCCTGGGGATTTATAACATTTTTATTGAAACTTTTGTCATAGAAACATGAAAAACGGCTCATTCAATTGGAAATTAAACGGGATATTGCCCTTTTTAATACTCGAAAGTGACTGGAGGACAACTAGCCCCCCTCTCACGCCCATCTTTTCCCCAAACCCATCCAATCAAAATTTTTATATAGCCATTTCGTTCAATGTAGTTGAAAGTTATGGAAATTAGGTCTTTGAGGATGACAACCCCCACAGCCCTCAGGGCAAGGATTGTAAGTTATGCCCTGGGGGCATATAAGGTTTTATAGAAAGCATTATCGTAGAAACTTCAAAAGGGCTCATTCGATTGGAAATTGAAACGACTAGTGCCCTTTTTAATAGTGGAAAGTGATTGGAAGGCAACTGACACCCCTTCCACGCCCACCATTTCCCCGAACACATCCATCAAAATTTTGAGATAGCTATTTTGTTCAACGCAGTTGAAACTTCTGGAAATTATATCTTTGAGCAGGACACTCTCCCCCCCAGAGTCTTCAGGGCAAGGGTTATAAGTTATGCCCTGGGGGCATATAAGATTTTTATTGAAAGCTTATTCGTAGAAACTTGAAAAAGGGCTCATTCAATTTGAAATTAAACGGGGTATTGCCCTTTTTAATAGTCGAAAGTGACTGGAAGGCAAACTAACCCCCCTCTCACGCCCAGCTTTTCCCCAAATACATGCAATTAAAATTTTTAGATAGCCATTTTGTTCAACGTAATTGAAAGTTTTGGAAAATTAGGTCTTTAATGATGACACACCCCCCACAGCCCTCAGGGCAAGGGTTGTAAGTTATGCCCTGGGGGCATATAAGGTTCTTATAGAAAGCGTTGTCGAAGAAACTTCAAAAAAGGGCTCATTTGATTGGAAATTGAAATGGCTAGAGCCCTTTTTAATAGTTGAAAATTATTGGTGGGCAGCTAACCCTCTCTCACGCCCACCATTTGCCCAAACCCGTACAATCAAAATTTTTAGATTTTTTTTCAACGTAGTTGAAAGTTCGGGAAATTATGTCTTTGGGAATGACAGCCCCCCCCCCCAACCTACACCCGTCAGGCCAAGGGTTGACAGTTATACCCTGGGGCATGTAAGGTTTTTTATTGAAAGCGATGCTGTAGAAACTACAAGAAGGGCTCATTCGATTGGAATGAAAGAGCTAGTGCGCTTTTTATAGTCGAAAGCGATTGAAGGGCAACTAACCCCCCTCTCTCACGCCCACCATTTTCCCAGACACATCCAACCAAAATTTCGAGATATCCATTTTGTTCAGCGGAGTTGAAAGTTCTGGAAATTAGGTCTTTGAGGATGATAAACCCCCTCAGAGCCCTCAGGGTAAGGGTTATAAGTTATTCCCTTGGGGCAAATAAAACGCTTTTACAGAATTTGTTGTTGTAAAACTAAAAGAAGGGCTCATTTGATCGGAAATTGAAAGGGCTAGTGCCCTTTTTAATAGTCAAAAGCGAATGGAGAGCAACTAACCCCCGTCTCACGCCCACCATTTCTCCAAAAACTTTCAATTAAAGTTTAGAGATAGCCATTTTGTTCAACGTAGTTGAGAGTTCTGGAAATTATGTATTTGAGGATGAGAAACCCCCCAGAGGCCCCAGGTTAAAGGTCGTAAGTTATGCCGTGGGGGTATATAAGGATTTTACAGATAGCGTTGTCGTAGAAACTTCAAAAGGGGCTCATTAAATTGGAAATTGAGAGGGCTAATGCCCTTTCTAATATTCGAAAGTGATTTGAGGGTAACTAACCCCCCTCTCACACCCTCCATTTCCCCAAATACATTCAATCAAAGTTTAGAGATAGCCATTTTGTTCAACGTAGTTGAAAGTTCTGGAAATTATGTATTTGAGGATTACAAGCCCCCCAGAGGCCTCATGGCAAAGGTTGTAAGTTATACCCTGGGGGCATATAAGGATTTTAGCCATTTAGTTCAACATGATTGAAAGTTCTGGAAAATTAGGTATTTGAGAATGAAACTCCCGAAAGAGCCTCGGGGCTAAGGTTGTAAGTTATGCCTTGCGGTTACATAAGGTTTTTATTGAAAGCTTTGTTGTAGAAACTTGAAAAACGGCTCATTCGATTAGAAACTCAAAGGGCTAGTGCCCTTTTAATAGTCGAAAGTGAGTGGAGGTTATCAAAACCCCTTCCCGCGCCCACTTTCCCCCAATTACATCTAATCAAAATTTTAACATAGCCATTTTGTTCAGCGTAGTTGAAAGTTCTGGAAATTAGGTCTTTGAGGATGACAAACCCCCGTAGCCTTCAGGGTAAGGATTGTAAGTTATGCCCTGGGGCATATAAGATTTTTATAGAAAGCGTTGTCGTAGAAACTCAAAAAGGGCTCAGTCGATTGGAAACTGAAATTGCTAGTGCCCTTTTTAATAGTCGAAAGTGATTGGAAGGCAACAAACACCCCTTACAAGCCCACCATTTTCCCAAACACATCAAATCAAAATTTTGAGATAGTCATTTTTTTCAAAGCTGTTCTTGAAATTATGTCTTTGAGCGTGACACTCCCCCCACAGTCTTCAGGGCATGGGTTATAAGTTATGTCCTAGGTGCATATGAGGTTTTTGTTTAAAACTTTGTCGCAGAAACTTGAAAAAAGGGCTAATTCGACTGAAAATTTAAAGGGCTAATACCCTTTTTAATAGTCGAAAAAGATTTGAGGGCAACCAACCCCCCTCTCACACTCACCTTATCCCCAAACACATCGAATAAAATTTTTTAGAAAGCCATTTTGTTCAACGTAGTTGAATGTTTTGGAAATTGGGTGTTTGGTGATGACAATCCCCCCCCCCCCCAGAGCCCCTAGGGCAAGGATTGTAAGTTATGCCCTGGGAGCGCATAAGGTTTTCTTATAGAAAGTTTTGTCGTAGAAGCTTCAAAAGTGCTCATTTGATTGGAAATTGAGAAGACTAGTGCCTTTTTTATTAGTTGAAAGTGATCAAAGGGCTAATGCCCCCCTCCATCCCCATAATTTCCCCAAAAACTTCCAATCGAAATTTGAGATAGACATTTTGTTAAGCGCATTAAACCCGTCTGGAAATTATGTCTTTGAGGATAACAAAACCCCCAGCCCTCATGGTAAGGGTTGTAAGTCATGCCCTGGGGACGTATAAGGTTTTTATAGAAACCGTGGTCATATAAAACTCCGGAGGGGGCTCATTGGATAGGTAATTAGAAGCTCTAGTGTTCTTTTTAAGAGTCAAAGTTATCGTATTGCAGCTTCCCCCCCCCCACACACACACACACACATATCGTGTTGTCCCGAAATTCATCTAATAGAAATTTTGAGATAGCTATTCTATTCAAAATGGTCTAAATATCATATAACAAGGTCTTTGGGGTTGAAACAATCCCCAGAGATTAGGGGCAAGGGTTTTAAGCTATGCCCAGGGGGTATTTAAGGTTTTCGTGGAAGGGATGGTTGTTTAACTTTAGAAGAGGCTCAGTCTTTCTGCCTGAAAAAGACTATGCCAATATAAAACAAACAGAAATTAATTTAAAAAAAACTTTTTCAACAAAATAAGTTTTAAAAAAAGTAAAGAACTCCATTAAACCAAAAGGAACAAAAATAGAATTAAATAATCTACCAAGAATACAACAACCACGAATCGGTATCAATAAATAAATGAAACCCAAAACAAACAGAAATTAAAGTAAATAAGAGTCAAATTCAAAACGAGCAGAAATTAATAGGGAGTCTATAGTTAGGATGATGAAAATTTTATATTGGATTAATTTAGTTTTAAATTTCAGAGATATAAAGGAGGAGAAAATAGAGGAAGAGAAGTTTTTTGGTGGTTGTAGTTGGTTGAAGTTTGTAATTTTCTTGAATTTATTTTTTAATAGGAGAAAAATGAAGATGAGGGGTAAAGGGGAAAAAGGGGAAAAAATGGAAAAAAGGAAAGAGAAAAAATGAAAATATAAGATAAAAAAATATAGAAAATGATAATGAAGGCTAATAATCCTTATTAAAAATTTCGATCATGTTAAATATTTATAGTAGCAGAGTGTGTTTTCATCAATGTTGTTTGCATAACAAATTTAAAAATAGATGTCGTTTTTAAAGTTTTGAAATTATGTGAAAAAGATTATTATGTCACCGAGAGGAGAGGAGGTGGGATTAAAAAAAATAATAATATGAGCAGGGCTCTAAACCCCAAGCTTGCTAAAAGCCCGAATATGATTTGTACTTTACTGAGAAAATAATCTTTTAATTGTTTCACTTTTCTAACTTTAAGAAATTAAAAAATCAATTAAAATTTTAAGGAATAAATATCAGCATATTTATATTAAACTGACAATGCAGATTTTTTCAGTAAATTCATTTGAATTTTTTTCAGCAAAATACAAATTATATTCTGTCTTTTAGAAAGCTTTGGGTTTAGAACCCTACTCATATTAGTTTCTGCTCATTCTGAGTTTGACTCTGATCAATTTTAATTTCTGCTTGTTTTGGGTTTCATTTATTTATTGATACTGATTTGTGGTAGTTGTATTCTTGGTAAATTATTTGAATCTGTTTTTGTTCATTTTGGTTTAATGGAGTTCCATACTTTTTTTTAAAACTTATTTGTTGAAAAAGTTTTTTTAATTAATTCAAAAGAAATGTACGCTAGTTGGATGGTTTTTACCGTTATTGGTAAATAAATAGTTATAGTGCCATATTTTTTTTTACAATATTTGTTGAATGGTAGAGTCAACCATTTTTTATAATTTACAATAGAAAGAATAGTCTGAAAATCAGTTTATGCGGACATCATAGGCAGCGCAATAGCGCTGCCATTTTGTTCACAATAGTCCAAAGAGCACATAGCAATGCCTCCAGAGTGGACCCAGAGCCGATTGGGCAAGGGTTGTAAGTTATACCCCGGGGCATATATGGTTTTTACGGAACGGATGGTCGTATAAACTTTGTACGGGGGCTTTATTTCACTGTAATTCGGACGTTCTAGTACCCTTTTTAAGAGTCAAAAGTGAATAGAGGGAAATGACCCCCCCCAAGCCCGTAATTCCCCAAAACATTTTCGATCAAAATTTCAAAAGAACAATTTTGTTCAGCATTGTTGAAAGGTCCAGTAATTATGTATTTGGGGATGTCAACCTCCCCAGAGTCCTCAGGATAAGGGCTGTAAGTTAGGGAATTCCCTCATTGTTTACATATAATGTTTGTTATTAAGAAAAGTATGTATGCTTGAACTTCAGTTTCCGAAAAGACGAAAGGTATTCAGGTGAGCCTTTCAGAGAATTTTGAGGGGAGTGTTGAACTAAATCAAAACACGTTGTGTGTATATGGATTCTCAAAAGGGCGTAACTTAGGAATAACTGAATAGTAAATTATTCCTGAGACCAAAACAATATATATTGGACCTTTGAACTACGTTAAATAAAATGGCTATCTCAAAACTTTCATAGGACTAGTTTGGGGGAGGGGGCCTGTAGGGGCTATTTGCCCTTCAATCTTTTTGGTCACTTGAAAAGGGTACTTAAAAATTTAATTTCCTTTCGAATGAGCTGTTACATACCTCTCTATGATGCTCTGGCCACCCCCTAGCCCTGCTAGAAAAAAAAGAGAAAAAAGGGGAGACAGATCAGTGCTACCCACGCAAAAAAGTCATTTTCCTTGGTGTTCAAGTTGGGGGACTGTAATTATCTTACAAAAGGTTTTGGACCATGCTGATTCCAATAATGCACTTTTTATTTCGATTTGACGCCATTTTGAAAGGATTTCCAGCTCTGTTTCGAAATCACCATAAATTTCTTTTCCCAATACACTTTTACTTCTAAGATTAACCGAAACAATAGTTACCATTCCTGATTCTGTGTCAAATGGCAATTTTTTCTCACTAGACAGTTTTTTTTTGAAAACATGTTTTTCAACTTTAGGTTACTATGGGCTGTGGTTTGCTCTTTACTAGGTTGCTGCTGCCGCTGCAACCATGATACCTTGCCGGGACATGCTTTTAAAAATGCGCCTAGAAAATGACTAAGAAAAAACAGCGGATACCGATACCAATATTCCGATACGATACATGCGATACCAATACGCCCGATACCGATACGCGCGATATCGATACGCCCGATACCACATACAGCCCTTCCCCAGGGACTATGGAGGGCCATATGATCATCAAAACCATATATATTGGACCTTTTAACTATGTTAAACAAAATGGCTATCTCAAAATTTGTATAGCACTAGTTTGGGGGGAGGGGGCCTATAAGGATTGGGGCTATTTGCCCTCCAATTTTGGTCACTTAAAAAGGGCACTTTCAAATCTAATTCTCTTTCGAATGAGCTATTTCAAACCTCTCTATGATGCTCTAGCCACTCCCTAGCCCTGCTAGAAAAAAAAAGAAAAAAAATGGAGACAGATCAGTGCTACCCATGCAAAAAAGTCATTTTCCTTGGTGTTCAAGGTGGGGGACTGTAGTTATCCTACAAAAGGTTTTGGACCATGCTGATTCCAATGGTGCACTTTTTATTTCGATTTGACGCCATTTTCAAGGGGTTTCAAGCTCTTTGTCGAAATCACCATAAATTTTCTTTTCGCTATAAACTTTTACCTCTAAGATTAACCGACACAAAAGTTACCATTCCTGATTCGGTGTAAGATGGCAAGTTTTCCTCACCAGACAGTTTTTTTTTTTAAAACACGTTTTTCAACTTTTGATTACTATGGGCTGTGGTTCGCTCTTTACTAGGTTGCAGCTGCCGCTGCAACCATGAAGATGAGTCAGCAAAGTGTTAAATGCTATCTCCCCACGATCCCACACAAAAATAACATACTCGACAAACTGGCCACAGAAACAGTGTTTCAGAGGATAAGTATTCAAAGTGGAGGTTTCAATAGATTCCATGGAAAAAGTGGCCAAAATAGGTGAAAGGCTCGTACCCAATGGAAGACCCATAATTGGGTAACATATTGATTATTGTACCGAAAATATAAGTAAGATTTATTGCAAAGGCGAGCAAGACGCAAAATGGTTTCGATATCTAGTATTTTATAGTCCATCTGGTCAATATTATCTTCTAGTTTCTTATGAAGAGCAATTTCACACTTTCTAATGTGAAATGAAGTATACATAGAAATGGTACCAAAAACTGGCCAAAGTTGTGTCTTTTTTCATACCAAGGCCTTTTAATTCTTCGTTAAGGTGAACTGAATTTTTAATTAATTAATTTAATTAGCTCTGATCGTTTTTATATAAATCAACAAAATCAAAGAGAATCTGTGATAATATCTTATCTGGGAAGCGATTCGCTTTTAAAAATTTTCTGCATAAATTAGAAAATTGAGTTACCATTTAGTATTGTATTTTTATTCAGTTACCCTTTCACCATTACTTTGAGAGGGTCTTTATATCTTAGTTATAGTGGTTGTTTTAAGGTTTGTTTTTTTATGTTATCTTTTGCCTTTTTTCAGTAATTTTTTTTTAATATTGTGCACTGATGACGGTCAAGCGGAGTTCTTGACCAAAATCTTTCCATTGTAATCTAGGTTTTTCACTGGCTTGTATTATCCTCGTTTCTCTCTTTTTATGGTTTTGTTGTTTATAATGACTGAGTATATTAATTTGGAACTTTCAGGAAATGGTAAGGAAGATGTCAAATGATAAGTCAAAAAAGTGTATCTCAAGAAGTGATTTGGGTATTAAGTTGCAACTTTCAGAGACTGCTTAAACGGGAAGACCATTTGACCAAAAGGCAATATGAGCACAATACTACTAATACTACAAGTACTACTTCAACTACTACTTGTATTGCAACTAGTTTCAAGGCTAAGAGCATTAACATAAAAGTTTCAAGAAGTATATGAATATACAGGTTATACAATACTACTACTGTGACTACTATTTCAACTGTGCTTAAGGATATGAAGGTGAAATTCTTAGGGAGTTTTAAGGAGGGTGGGTGAACTGAATTAGAACATGCCGTGTACATGCAGGTTGTCAAAAGGGTGCAACAGCAATATCTTAGGAATAGATTGATGAATGATGCTGAAACTAACAGGGCTTGTTGTATGGGATGTTGAACTAACCAAAAGAAAATATTTGCCTTCCAATGCTACTGCTTCTACTCATACTGCGACTACTTCTACTATTATTAGTACTTCTACTACTACTACTGTCATTAAAGCTAAGGCTACTAATATTAATTATACTGGTACTACCACTGCTGCTACTAAAACCAAGGGCATTAAGGCGAAACAATTTGGGAATGTTGAAACTGTATGGAACTAAATCGAGACGCCCTGTGCATACACAGGTTGTCATGAGGACACATCAGAAGTGCTTCAGGAACGGTTGATGGTATTAAGTTGAAACTTACAGCGTGTCTTGAAGGGCATGTTAAAGAAACCAAACGAGCTATGCTTATACCGCTACTAATGCTATCACAGCTAATGCTGCTACGCAAGCTAAGAGTAATTGGTGGTGGTGGATATTGAACTAAATCAAAACAAACTATGAGCATGTAGATTTTCAAAGAGGTGACTAAGCAATGTCTCAAGAACGGCTTACATTATTAGGTTAGGCATTTAAGGGTAAATTAAGGTCGAGTTTGAACTAGCCAGAAGGCACTAAGTGTATACTGTTAATATTACCACTGCAGTTACTGTATCTAATGATTCTAAGGGTGTTAAGGTGAAACTTTTAAGGAACGTTTAGTGGGAGTTTCAATTAAAAGAAAAACTGAATGCATGCATGTTTTTCAAAAGGGCATATAAGCAATATCATAGGAGGCGCATCTAAGCAATATCATAGGAGGCGCCCCTCTATAATAGCTAGAAAGCTCATTGAAAATTTTAAAGGAGTTAATTTGATTAGAAATCAAAAGTTCTAGCGACCTTATTAAGAGTCAAAAGAGATTGGATGGCAAGAAGCCCTCCACCCAAGTCCAATAATTTTCCAAACACATCCAGTCGAAATTTTGAGACACTATTTTGTTCAACATAGTAGAGCAGTCCAGTAATTATGCCTCTAGCAATATTGGGTATGTCAACACCCTACAATTAGCAATTGACCCATTACGCTTTAAAAACTAATTGCTGCTTTAAAACTATATCAAAAGACACTGTGTGTATGGCTGCCAATGAGACATCTCAGCAATGTATAGAGAAGGACTGGGGAGATTAAGTTGAAACTTTTGGGATTACTGCTATTAGTACTTCTGCTCTTACAATTTAAATACATTAAAAGAGTGTGTGTGTCTATGTTGTCAAAGGGCATAGCTAAAATATTTTGAGAATAATGTTAAGGTTTTTTTTTTCAGGTCAACCAAAGAAGGTATAAAATTAGATTAAACAGTACTATTTGTGTCAGGAATAAAAATTGTTGAAGGAGTTTCTCCAGCATACAAATAACAAGCCAAACTAGCCTATGCGTTTTGTTAGAAAAAAAAAAAACTGAAAAAATGTAAATTTTTTCATGAACAAGACTATGTCAATATAAACGAACAGAAATTAATTTTAAAAAACTTTTCCAGGAAACAAGTTTTTCAAAGAAAAGTAAAGAGCTGCATTAAACCAAAATGAGCAGAAATAAAGTCAAATAATTTTCCGAACGTAAAACTACCACAAATCACCCTAAAAAAAATGAAATAAAAAAAAAAACAGAAATTACAACAGATAACTGAGTCAAAGTTTAAACAAGCAAAAATTAACATGAGTAAGGTTGACGACCCCCATGCCCAGTGAAGACCAGAGCCGAATTTGCACTTTACTGAAAAAAAACAAATTATCTTGGATTGTCATTTTAATATATATATACTGATATGTATTCCTTAAAGTTCTAATGTTATTTTTATCTAATAATGTTAAAAAGGTGAAAACATTTAGAATTTATTTGGTTTTCAGTAGAGTGAACTTTTTTAAAATTAATTTTAAGGAATATCGAGACATTAAAGCGAATGAGGTAATGGAGTCGCTTGATTATTACATCATACCCAGTGAAATAACATTTCGAATGATACGTGGTTATATCATCATATATATATATATATATATATATTATATATATATATATATATTATATATATATATATATATATATATATATATATATATATATATATATATATATATAATATATATATATATATTATATATATATATATATATATATATATATATATATATATATATATATATATATATATATATATATATATATATATATATATATATATATATATATATATATATATATATATATATATATTCACTAGTTTGATGATGGAAAAAGGTTTTCCTTTTCCCTAAAAGTCGTAATTATAACAGCAGGGGGCTACAGTAGAGCCATTCAGACGGGGCATAGGCGCTACTCATTACTAGTTCATGGATGGAGACATGTTTTACTAGCCTCTCAAAATCTTAATTACTTCTGCAATATATAGGGCAAAGTCATAACAAATGTGATGATCATACAAGCCCAAACGTGTTCAACTGGTCCAAACGGGCTTAACTATTGAACGGAACAGGTTTTATGAGTGTTTTTACAAGCAGGGAATCTCCCCAGCCACAAGAGTTTCACCTGTTTATTTTAAACTGGAATAGGCTTTCTGACTGTTTCTACAAGCGGTGCCCCCCCCCTCCCAGCAACACACACACCTCAATCTATCCAACAACAACCCCCTATCGATAGCCAATTCAGGTCTCTCAATTGGTTACTCTACTAGTTACGGTGATCCTCCCCCTCCTCTCAGGGTGACCTCAATAGCCACAACGGTCCTCCTGCCACTTTCACGAAATGTTTGACCGCAATAAGACTTGAATCTCATGCCCCATGCATAAAAAGGATGGCACGTCAGCCTTCTGAGCCATCCAGCTTGTTTTTTCGAAGCTGTTCTAGCTAATACATTCCTATGATTTCCAAACAAAATCCGGAAAGAACTTTTAAGGGAGGGGATCTTAAAAGGATGTGGGAGGGGACCGCTTATCCTGCAACTACTTTTAAAAGGCACTATAACTTCCAATTTCCAATCAAATGAGCCCTCTCCGAAGTTTCTAAGACCAAGCCTTCCATTTGAAGTGGTTCTGAGAAAAAATAGGTAAATAGATATAACATCAAAGCCTTATTACTCTAAAATGTAGGCAACACTACAGCGTTTCCTCTGAAAAAAATATAAATGGAAAAAACAAATTTTTTGATTTTCTCAGGCATAATTAACTGGTTTCTTGATCAATTTTAACTGCTCTCTTAAAACAAGATACCTGTTTAAAATAAACATCGTTTAATTTGGTATTCAATCTTTAACATTGGAGCATTTGTGAGCATTCTCCAAATAATGCGTGAATTAATATGAGCCTAAAAATCTTTACAAAATGTATTTGCGAGCAAGGGTGGGGGTGACAGAATTCTTCATAGAACCAGGAACCCATTATGTGACCTATATTTATAATTTAGTGGGTTATTTGTAGCTCCCAATCTTACGGGAATTGTTGTTTCAAACATATATTAAAATTTCTAATTTTTGTCCCACTGCCACCTTCTTTCATTTATGCCAGATTTGACATTAATTTTGGCTGAATTGTAGGACAAAACATTGATTTTTGCACAATATTTACCAACGATCTTCTTGGCTAAAACGTTTGTTCATGTTTTCGTGTTTGCCTTGCAGCCATCTGTAATTTGGAAACCAAAATGCCAACCAAATTAAATTTAGAATTGGCTAATTAAATTTAGAATTTAATTAGCCAAATCGGCTGAACTCAGATCAGTATGAGGTCAGTTTACTCTTCCCTGACAAATTTTCCATTCTTGCCCCATGTGAAAGTCTACCAAGAGAACAGTCAAATGCATTATAGCATAGATGGCAGATGAAGAAACCGATTAGGCGCATTAGTAGGGACTTTTGTTAAAAATCTTAGAATTATTTCCCACTCGATTCAGTATCGATTTAAGAACAAGGAAGAGAAACGAGTCATTGCGTAGTTTAATCTATAAATGGATCTAAATCGAGGTAAATATTAAGACTGGAAATGTAATTATATTGCTGGTTCACGTGCTATTCTCTGCTATAGAATGACTAGAAACAATACTTCACCACAGCACACCTGCTGTAAATGCACCAATTTATTTGAATATAGGCCAAAAAATTTAAGCAAGAAATTTAAAGGTGAGATTCAATGTTTTTATTTAGCACTTGATAATTTTTCATACAACCCTTATTCTACCTTCTATTTTAGTATTTAAACCCCCGAGCTTTCTTCTTGAATTCAATGTTTTAAGTGCCTTACATTTACCCTGGTTATATATAATCAAGTATTTACAGACCCTTCATGTGCTATGAGATATTGGCTCTGGTGTTGTTTACTTCTTCAGGAAATGCTCTGAAGCCTATTGGCTGGAATGTATTTTTTGTAGTTTTTATGCTATTGTTGACCCTTTATATAGATTTTTTAAACGAAATAAAAGACAGAAAGTAAATTTAAAAAAAACAACCTACGTTTGTATTATACGAGGAGCTACCCTTCCTAGCCTCCCAATCCTTAAGGTAAAGCCCTAATCTACTGAAAGCATGTGGTATTTGTACCGTTATTTCCTTCTGTTTTTGACCAATTGCCTTTCAAAAGGAAGTAAAACTCTACATTTCATTGTTTAAAGCATTGTTTAATTTCATTGTTTAAATTTACACTAATAAAGCTTTTCACTCTAAGAGTATTTTGAAAAAAAACTTTTATAACATTGACCTTGTGCTGGAGCATTTATTTCTACATTAGCATAAGAACCAAGGCGGTAGTTTTCTCATCTAATCAATAAAACATGTTTATTTTAAGTTTTAAGGGCACGCTTTATTTTTATTCTATTTTTTTATTTAATGTATGATTGTTTTTCTGTTTCAAACCCAAGTATGATTGTTTTCAAGTAAACCCAAGTTTACTTTCAAAAGGAAGTAAACTCTACATTTCATTGTTTAAAGCATTGTTTAATTTCATTGTTTAAATTTACACTAATAAAGCTTTTCACTCTAAGAGTATTTTGAAAAAAAAAAACTTTTATAACATTGACCTTGTGCTAGAGCATTTATTTCTACATTAGCATAAGAACCAAGGCGGTAGTTTTCTTATCTAACCAATAAAACATGTTTATTTTAAGTTTTAAGGGCACGCTTTATTTTTATTCTATTTTTTTATTTAGTGTATGATTGTTTTCTGTTTCAGACCCAAGATTATCATAAAACCATCTCCTGACTCTCACTCTTCATACTACTGTTTAACTAGTGCATAACAATGCTTCAAGACAAGGAGCTAATTTAAGTATATTTGCTTTTCAAAATAAGATAGACTTTGCAAAAATAAGAGGAGATCAAATCCCCGCTTTTTACATTGAAGATTAACTTTTTAATTTCTAAACAGTTTAATCAGTGGCGGATCCAGGGGAGGGGCGAGGGGCGCCCCCCCCTAATGTAGTCTGAAGTGGTGTAATTTGCTTAATTAACACAAGTTTGCGTTAATTAAACTTGCTCCTAACGCAAGCTTATCGGGTCAACTTGTTTTGCGCCTCCCCCTCCCCCTAAACAAAATCCTAGATCCGCCCCTGAAGTTAATAGTTTTCTAGAAAAATTTCTGTTACTGGAAACATCTAAACATTTTTAAAACTAATGTGAGGTTTTTTTAATGTTTTTTTATGGCTCTCCAAGATTTTGATGTAAGTAACATTCTATTAATTAAAAATAAATTTTTAAACCAAAAAAGAACAGAAATAACTGTCAATAATTAACTCAAGACTAAAATAAGCAAAATTTACCGCAGATAGGAATAGAGTTAACGCCCCCTTTGCCTTCTGAAGAGCAGAACATCATTTGAGCTTTACTAAAATACATTTGAGCTTTACATTATAAAATACATTTTAAACATGTTCCCTTTTATAATCTTAATCAATTTAAATTGCTAAGACTTTTAAGAATGAATATTAATTTATAGTAAACTGCCAATCTACATTCATTAGTTCTTTTCAGTAGTCTTGGTTATTATGGTAATTTTTCTTTTTTTTATTTTATTTATTTTATTCAGCATAGGAAGCATAGGGTATGTTAATCCTGCTCCTGTTTGTGGCAATATCATCATGAATAAAATCATACCATTACCATTCTTAGACATTCGGTCCCATTTGTATACCGAAATTGTTCCGTAGCAAGCCGCCTTGCTACAGAACAGTAAGTTCATTTTTGTAAAGTTCATTTGTATTTCCTTTGCATAGTAAAAGGGCACCGATTCACAAAACTATAGGAAATAGGGGGGAAAAAAGTTTTTTGAAGATACGAAAAAGGCATTTCTTAAGACTTACGGGTACAGGTATTTTTTGAAATACCAAATAATGCTTTTTTAAACCAAAAAGTCTTTTTTAAAATTCCATGCGGCAATTAACTCCCTCACCCTATTGGTGTCTCTGGGTTAGTGAACTAAATTTATTTCAATCATTTACTAAGTTTATTTCTTCTGATGTATCTTAATAAAGCTTTGAACTTGTTTTGAAATAAATAAAGTGTTCAGGGTAAATTTTTCGTTATTCATATTATTGACTTACGAATAAAAAAAAAGAATAAAGTAAACATACCACTCTATGCCTTTTTATGCTCTTTTCAAATATAATGATCATTTTTATCTGAAATGAATTTACCCCCCCCCCACCCAATATATACCAATTCAGGGTATATATCTGCACATTGGGGGGTGGGGAAAGTTAAAAAACTTACCTCGCATTTACATCAGAAATAAAATTTACCCCACCCCCCTAATGTCCATATATGTACCCTGAATCGGTATATAAAGGGGTGGGGATAAAATTCATTTCCGACGAAAATGATTATTGTATTTGGAAAGAGCATAAAAAAGGGCATCGAGTGGTATGTTTACTTTATTCTTAAGTCAATAATATGAATAACGAAAAATTTACCGTTTTCAGAATCACCACAAGGCAGTTATGCAAGATTTTAGTCTAGAAGGGGCATGTGTTTAGGAGCGAGACTCAACTTTATAAAAGAGACAACTACAAGAAAAATAGTGCATGATGGAGAGAAAAAATATTGTGTGACGGCAGGGGTGGGAGGGTTGGAAAACTTAATTTTTTCAATGTGTCAGTCGGGTTTTCTTGACAAACCCGTAAAAGAATTGAGTAAACAATTATCAGCTAAGTTCTGCTTCCTGCCAATAAAAAAAAATCATATGACAGATCTTGGCAGTCTTTACTGCCTTGGGTTTATTTTTCTTCCCTTACCATTAAACTTTTTTCTATACTCAATGAAATTGAGTGACGCAAGTGGTAATTTTCAACTTACTGTTCAGGTGGTTCTAGCTAATCTTCTATGGTACAATTCTAGTGGAAAACTGGGAAAGTCTTTTCTCAAACTGTTGGCAACGCTAGTAAATCTACTTCCTCGAAATAGTTTAAAATAGTCAATATGAAACGCAACATTGCTTCTGTTTCGATCATAAAAAATACGCAATAGATCATACAAATCCAAAATTATGACAAACTAAATAAAAATCATTTCTCATAAGCAAAAAAACAAACTACTCAAAACCAAAAATTAACATCAGCAATAGATCCCTGACACAGTTTAAGTGTCGAAGAATTTTGTCGAAGAATTTTAGAAATGGTAACTATTATCTCGGTTTCTCTTAATAATAAAAGATCAACGCCAAAATACATTAGTATGAATTTAAAAAAAGAGCATAATACCGCTTGAAAATGGCTAAAAAATTCTATATTAAACATGACTTACTTACATAATATTGATAAAACGTGATTTGGATCACTTGGCTATTTGTGGCTTTGTTCTGGAATCCCATTCCCACCAAAACACCACCCGTTCCCGAAAAATAATGGTTGTTGTATTCGTCTGTTTCACCCCGTTCCGGGGTTGATCTAGCCAAGGGAAATAAATTCATCAGTTACTAAAACGAAAAATGGTAACAGATTGGTGCTTTTACTAAAACAATCTATCTGCTAAAACCTTAGGCATTCTAGATGTTATATTATAAGGTTTACTTGGGAAAAATTTATTTATTCGTTAGTTACCTATTTTTAGAAGGAGATGGTGGAAATTTCTTTTAGATATCCGTCAAAACATGACAGTCCACCTCCCAGAATTTTTATTCGACAAAACTTTAAAATATTCTTGAAGCCGTCTAACCACTTATTCTACATTTTTTGTAGGTTTCTCGCACCAGAACTCTGTCCAATATAATGACGGAACACAGAGCTATGAATCCATTAATGAGCTCCGACAAAGAATCACCGAAATGAAACAGCTGCTTGACGAGAAGGAGGCGGAAAAAAAACAAGTATGTGTTTTCTCAAAAGTTGGGCTTTCGAAAAGTGTACTCCCAGACTTTAAAAGCACTAAAATGAGTGTAGGAGAAAATGCTCTGTTATTTTGTTTGTCTTTCACTTTTTGGCACCGATTATCACAGCCATATCCCATAGCTGATTCGGAACAACGAATAACTCTATGAAATCCACCCTAACATTAGTTTTTTTAAAGGATTTTTGTACAGTTTTTTCATTTTATCTCATACAAGTAAAAAATGTTGGTTTCTATTTTACGTCGAATATATGCTATATTCGGAAAAAACATAATTAAATGAAAATTGTAGGGTTGATGGAAAAAGCCCTGGTTTTAGGCCTGTTCGTCTAACTGTAGAATATTTACACAGTATTTTGGAAATAAAAAAAATGGTTGTTTTTTTTCCCTCGATTAAACAGTTCGTGGTAACAAACTGTAAGTAAGAAGCGATTCGGCCCAATGGTAACCAAAATCCTAAAAAACAGAGCGTGTATTACAATAGATACATCAAAAGAGTTAGGTTTTATTGCCGATTCCAAATATGTAAGATTTATTAAGTTTAATATTATCCTCCAAAAGCTAAGAGCCTGAGAAAAATATGTCTGGTTTTTGAAAAAGGGGGTTAACATCCACTATAAAACAAGGAATCTTATTGAACATCGCATCATCAGATTCAGTGCATAAGAGAAGCCTCATTAGGCTTCGATCTCCGATCATTAGGCTAGAGGTTTCGATCTCCCATCTGTCAAAGTTAGAATTTTTTATTTTTTGCCAGAAGAAAGATAACGGATGCGTTTTTTTATTTTTTTTATTTTCATTTTTTTTTGTCTTCAAGGGATTGATCATATCGAACCAATACTCCTAGAAGATCTAGATCTGGTTCATTTTAATGGAAATTGAAAATTCTAGTGCCCTTTTTGAGTGACCAAAAATATTGGAGGACAACTAGCTTTCCTCCAACGCCCTTTTTCCCAAGGTCGCAAAATGAAAATTTCAAGATAGCTATTTTGCTTAGTATAGTTGAAAGTTCCAATATCTAGAATTTCGGGGATGACATGACCCCCCCCCCCCCATTCCCAGAGAAAGAGTTGCAAGTTATGAAATTTGCCCATTGTCTACGTTTAGTATTTATTATTGGGAAGTATAAAGACATTTTTGGGATGGAGGGGGGAGATTTTCTGTAGATTGGGATTTTCTACAGAGAAAATTTATCATTGGAAATGAAATTTCAGGGAATCGAACTTTCCAGGGGAATTTTTGCAGAGGAATATGCCAAAATTTGTATACAAATTCGTTTTGTTTGTCTTACTTTCTCTTTTTTGCGACTTAATTTTTCATATAGATACGTTTCCAGAGAAAGAGTTGCAAGTTATGAAATTTGCCCATTGTCTACGTTTTAGTATTTGTTATTGGGAAGTATAAAGACATTTTTGCGATGGAGGGGGAAAATTTTCTGCAGATTTTGATTTTCTAAAGAGAAAATTTATCGTTGGAAATGAAATTTCAGGGAATCGAATTTTCCAGGGGAAATTTTCACCGAGGAATTTGCCAAAATTTGTATACAAATTCACAAATTCATTTTAATTGTCTTAATTTCTCTTTTTTGCGACTTAATTTTTCATGTAGAGACGTTTTGGGGGGAATTGACCAGGAAAATCATCAGCGGGGTTACAATTCTCTTGAGGATTTGAGGAGAAGACCTGCTTTCCATTCAGTCATAGATCCTTGGACGAAAAGGACAATCTTTGGCAATGTATCATCCTTCATCCACAGAACATGCCCAAGCCATCACAACCTTTCTCTCAACATAACCCTAGAAAAATGTATTAAAACGGTACTTTTATACAACCTAGTGTTTGAAATACGGTCAGTCAGTCTGGTACCCAAAACAATCCATAGGCAATTTTTCTGGAAAATATCTAGCAAATCTTCCTCCCTTTTTTCGGAGCACCCATGCTTCAGAAACATACTTGACCACTGTCATTACTGTAACTTCCCATATTCTAATCCTGGCTAACAAACTTATCTTCCTTTTCTTACAAACTTATTTCAACTGTGAAAAAACACCCTGGGCCTTAGCTATCCTTCTTTTAGATCTTTACTGCGTTCACCGTCTCTACTACCTAGGTAAGTGAAGCTGTTCACTTGACCGATCTTTTTGCTACCGAACGTCACCTTTTCATCTTAACTTATTCCCAGTCTTAGCAACTCGGTCTTCTTAACATTAATTTTCAACCTATTCTAGCACCCTGAACTCACGAAACCTGTAAGAGTTCATTCATTTTGCTCACAGTTTCATCTAGGATGCTTTAGTCATCAATATGATATAAGTCCAGAAAAGTCTTACTTCCTCATTTGATTCCGTGTTCTCTCCATTGCCTTTCCTGTGCTTCTTAAGCTAAAGTCTATCATTATGACCAATATAAATGGAGATCGAACGTAACCCCGATTAAACCCTGATTTAGGACGAAACTAGCTACTAAGATCATTTCCCACCTCAACCGTAGCAATTTCATTCTCGTATATAGCACTAATCACTTTATCATATTTGTCTGGTATACCACACAAGGATAAGACCTTCGCTAAAGTCCTTCTATTAGCTGAATCAAACGCTGCTGATAATCTGCGATACTGAGGACTAAAGATGTTTGATGAGTCTGACACTTCTCAATTATTAATCTAACAGTGAAAATTTGGTCAACATATCCTTTACCCTTCCTAAAATCGCACTGTTTTTCTTTAAAAACTTTGTCTACAGCATCTTTGTGTCTAAAAAATATCATCACACAAGGTGATTTGCTACCTATAAAAACCAGGCTAATGCCTCTATAATTACCTCACTCAGTCTTATCACTTTTCTGACACAGGGGTTTAATTAGGTTTTCCTAAAATCGCAGGGTCTTCCCCTTTTTCAAAATTCATATTGACAATCTTCAGTAACTTATTTCTAACATCGTAACCCCCATATTTAAGAGACTCATTTACCAAAACTATCAGCACATGGAGCCTTATTATTTGTTAATCCTTTTAGTACTATCACTAATTCTTCGGGGCAAAATAAATCTTCCTTCACATCCAAGGTGTCACAAACTTTTTCGTTCTCCTCTATATATTTTTCCTGTAACTCTATCCCGATTTAGCACATTCTGTAAACGTTCTGCCCAACTCTCTGAAACTCTTTTCTTATTACTAATTATGGTCCCATTCCTATTTTTAACTGGGGCAGGTCCAGATTTACTACTGCCTCTCAAATTATTAATATGCCAGTGCAATATTTTACTATTATGCCGTCCAGCTGAATCTTCCACGTCATCGGCAATCTTATCCATGACAGCCACTTCACATCTTTTCAGTTCATATTTTAATGCTTTCTTTACTTTCTTTACATTCCTCTTATTTTCATATGATATATCACTCACATACATATGGTATACGACTCAGGTGGTTCTTGTACAAGCCCTCTTCGTCTCTATTAGACATAAAGCATTTCACTAATATTCCTAACTGCGTTCCCAACTTTCTTCCCTAAGACACCATCAGTGACTTCACTAATAATTTTTCTAAAATTATTCCATCAATATTCTACATTGCCAAATTTTTAACTCTCCTGTTTAGTATTCAACGGTTCCTGGAAAGTTTCTCTGAAATTCTTATCCTGGAGTCTACCAACTTCATAGCCTCCCAAAATGTAGTATCCCCTCCTAAATTTCTGCTTCAATTTAACCCTAGACACTACTAGAAGGCGATCTTTACTTTTAACATCAATAACAGTACTCCTATATACCTAGTCTTCGGTTTACAATAACATAACCAATAAGGTCAGCTATGTTACCTTCGTGTGGATACCATGTTAACTTGCGGGCCATGTTATGACCAAGTGCAATATTGGCAATAACTAGATTGTTTATACCTACAAAATTGTAATCGTCAGTAGCCATTACTGTTCCTTTTCCTACACCAAATTTACCTAGGCTAGGATGCTATCTATCCCTATTTCTACTGACCTGGGGGTTAAAATCTTATAATAAAAACACCATATTTCTACCTGTGACCCTGTCTATTTGTTCCTGTAGCTGCAAGAAAAATTAATCTTAGTCACTACTATCTCCGTCAGTCGGTTCAACAGGGATATATTCCACTATGACTCATACCCTGCATTTTCTATTCATAAAATCAGCAACAAGCATTCTATTATTGATACCTTCCCAATCTAAACAAAACTTAGTAGCTTCCTTATCCATCATATGCCCTATTCCCTGTCTCTGAGGACATAATTTACACTTTACTGAAAAAAAAACAAATAAATTTGGATTGACTATTTAATATACATATACTGACATTCATTCCTTGAAGTCTTAATAATCTTTATTGATTTCTTTGTTTTCAGTAAAGTGCAAACTGTGTTCCGCTCTTCCAAAGGCACGGAGGTGTCAGCCCTATTTTTGTTAATTTATGCTTGCTTTTAGTTTGGTTCGGTTATTTATTGTAATTTCTATTTGTTTTGGGTTTCATTTATTTTGTGTTTTATTTTCTATTATCAGTTATTTTAGGATTATGGTAGTTTTACAATCGGAAGATTATTTGACTTTATTTTAGCTCATTTTTGGCTTAATGGACCTCTTTATTTTTGACAAATAAAGATAAGTATATTCATAGATGATATATTCATAGATAATTTAAAAAAAAACAGTTTGTGTTACAAGTCTAGTTTATTTTTTTAGGCTTCTCAGGAATTTTTCCCCAAAGACTGTCTATTTCTTCTCGGACAAGTACTAGGAAGGCCACTAAAAAAATTGTTTCTTTTACAGGACCAGATGTGAGGCATTCAGAAAATGGTAATCGTGAACCGACCAAAGATGCAGTGATATTAAACTATGTATTTGGCGGTGTGCTTGTGATGTTGCTTGGGGTAGCAGTTTGGGCTTTCCATAGTTTATTTTCTGCTATTAGAAAAAAATTCATGCTTTAGCTACTGTTTTAGTTGGTAGTGTCTTCTTTACTAAGAAAATAATGTTTTATACTTCTGGAATATATTTTTATTAAGTTTATTGAATTTCATGCGATAGCAATGCCGAAAGCAAAAATAAAAGACTACTTTAAAATCAATTATATGATTGAGGCCAAAGTCATTTGCATTTCGTTACGAATACCATGTGATTACCCTTCGCTTATTTGAAAGCACATAGTAAGTTACAGATACTGAAAGTAGTTTCCTAGGTTCATAAGCATTTATATTCTTCAAGAGATAGTCTACCTTAATGTGTCTTTAATGGTTGCAAAATATTCACATGTGACTATAGACAAGATCAGATGCAACGCGCTAGCATTGCCTAAAGTAAAGAGCCCAGAGGCTTCAATGTGTTCTTACTGTTATTTTTTTCCCTCAAGTCACTTCACATGGAAGGATGGCATGGGCGCCCATAGGCTGAATTTTAGGGGGGCTAACCTGGTCTAATCGGCACTTCCAATGCTGTATAATTGAAATCTCAAGACAAAATATCATAGGCAGCGCGACAGCGCTGCCTAAGTAAAGAGCAATGTGGGCACAATATATTGTTTTGTTTTTTAGACCATGGCACTTCTTATAGAAAGAACGTCATAGGAACTTCGAAAAGAGCTCATGGAGGGCAACCGGTTCCCCCTCCCCCCCGTCAATCACTTCCCCAAACACACTCAATCAAAATTTTGAGATAGCCATTTTGTTCAACGTAGTTTAAAGAATGACAACCCCCCCCCCCTCCCCCACAACCCTCAGAGAAAGGGTTGTAAGTTATGCCCTGGGGAGATATAAGGGGTTTATAGAAAGGATGGTCGTATAAGCATCAGAGGGGGCTCATTTGATTGGTAATCAGAAGTTTTACTGACCTTTTTAACAGTCAAAAGGGATTGGAGATCAAACAGCCCCCCCCCATGCACCATTATATCCCCAAACACATTCGATCATAATTTGAGATATCCATGATTTTCAGTGTAGTTGAAAGGTCCAGAAATTGTGTCTTTGAGGATAACCACTTGCCCTTGCCCCTCCCCTTATGGACGCCCATGTTTAGGGATGTTGGCCATGTCAAACCCGCACAAGTATGCAATTGGCCCATTATGCTATATAGCTAAGTGCTACTTTAAAACTAAATCAAAAGTCATTGTGTTTGCGGTTGCCAATAAGACACTTCGGCAATATATCGAGACCGACTGGGGGTATTAAGTTCAAGCTTTTGGGGCGACTACTATTACTACTTCTGCTCTTACTGCTCTTACATTTTAAATAAATAAATAGATTGTAAGTTTATCTAGTTTGTCAAAAAAGCATAGATAGAAATTTTTGGGAATGATATTAAGTTTTATTTTTTCAGGACAACTTGAGGAGGTATAAAATAAAATTAAAAAAATAGGCTACTATTCGTGTCAGGATTAAAAAATTTTGAAAAAGTTTCTTCCACCATACAAATAGTAAGCCAAATTAAAAACGAACAGATATTAATCTAAAAAAACTTTTTCCGCAAAATAAGTTTTTCAAAGAAACGTAAAGAGCTCCATTAAGCAAGAAATGGGCAGAAATGAAGTCAAGTAATTACCCAAGCGTAAAACTACCACAAATCACTATCAATAAATAAATGAAACTCAAAATGAACAGAAATTAGAAAAAATAGCCGAGTCAAACTCAAAACGAGCAAACATTAACATTAGTAGGGCTGATAACCCCCATGCCCTCTCAAGACTAGAACATAATTTGCGCTTTACTGAAAACAAAATATCTTTAAATGTTTCACTTCTTTTACTTAAATAGTAAAAAACTTTTTTATTACTCACTTTTTTTTACCTTTTTTTATTTTAAGGAATAAATATCAGTATATGTATATTAAACTGACAATCCATGGTCATTTTTTTTTCAGTAAACCTTAAGTTATATTCTGGTCTTGAGAAGGCATAGGGGTTATCAGCCCTAGTAATGTTAAGTTTTGCTTGTTTTGAGCTTGAATCGGAAATTTATTATAATTTCTGTTTGTTTTGAGGTTCATTTAGTTGTTGATAGTGATTTGTGGTAGTTTTACGCTTGGAAGATTATTTGACTGTATTTCTGCCCATTTTTGGCTTAATATAGCTCTTCACTTTTCTTTGAAAACTTATTCTGTGGAAATTTTTTTTAAATTAATACAAATATATGACACCGTCATTCAGCCAAGGGGGCTGTGGCACCCCTTTTCCCGCCCCTATGGGCGCCCATGAAGGATGGTCGTATAAACATCGAGGGGGAGGGAATTCATTCGATCCATTTTGTTGAAGATAGTCCACAGGTTTAACAACTATGCTTTCGGGGTTGACATAACCCCACAACCTTCGGGGGAAGGGCTATAAGTTTTGCAAATTGCCCGTTGTTAAAATATAAGATATATTAAAATATAAGGTATTGGAAAAGGGGCCTATTTGATCCTGGTTCTCCAAAAAGGCTTATGATATTAAGGTAAAACTTTAAGGAAATGTTGAGATGGATAGCGAGCACAACCAAAACACACTATATGCATGCTGGTTATCAAGAAGAACCAGCCGTAACGGCTAAGGGTATTAAGTTAAAACTTTCAGGACATGTTGAAGAGTGATCAGGGGGCAACTAACTCACCCTTCCCTTTTTAGTTATCCCCTCCCCTCGACACTGATCCAAAACCAGAAAAAGCCATTTTGTTCAAAATAGTCAAGAGGTCTTTGAACTTTGAACTTTGTCTAATAACTATACCACCGAGGATGCCATGCCCCTCCTATGTACCTGGGTCAAGAATTGTAAATTATGCATTTTTACTATCGTTTATACGCAGGATTTGTAGTTACTAGCAGTTACAGTCGTAGGTATTTGCTGTCAGAAGTAGTCAAAGTTGCAAGTAGTTGCAGTCGTAAGCAGTCACAGTCACAAGTAGTCGAAGGGGTAGTCGTAATAGCCCCGCCGAAGTTCCTTGGGCATTTCCTTCCATGCGAGGTAAAGTTTGGAAAAACGAGTATATTGACTAATATATAGAACCCATTTTGCTTTTTATTAGGCAACAGTATCGCACTGTCTGTAAATAGTGATAAGAGCGAGTGTGACATTTATATATCTATTGGCTTGGTATATGAAGGAAATAAATTAGCTAGCATAATGATACTTTTTAGATATGGATATTCCGTAGATAAAGTTTAAAGAGGAGAACAGGATGTTTTTAGAAAGGGTAGAGGAAGGGTCGACTGAATTTCCACTCTTAGATTAATAATTGAAAAGCAAATGAAGCATCATGCACCCTTAAGTCCTCAGTTTTATAAGTCATAGACAGGCATTTGATTCAGCTGATAAAAGAAGATAGAGGGTCCCATTCTTGAATGGTATGCAATATAAATACATGAAAGTGGTTAGTGCTATGTACGAGAAAAAAGTTGTAAAAAGAATGAAGGAATGATGAGATTCTGGAATATTCTGTCTACAACCAAAAATAGACTGCTACATATAAAATATTTGGTAAAGAACATTCGATAGGATTGATTTCTATATTTATATTTCTTTTATTTCTTCTTTTCGTGCTTTTGGTTCTTGGGGTCAGGTTATCATGGAAGGGCATGATAATGGTTAAAGAAACTAATAATTTTACTTGCTTGTTTAAAATAAGGAGTTCTGACCATCTTAAATTTTCTTTGTTCTGACTTGGAGTTTGACCCCATGATATTAAACTTAACAAAAAAGCACCCTTTAAACATATTTCTGACATTAAAACTTATGATGCACGCCTAGAGGACAAATTGTCAATTTCAAAGGTTGAATTTGTGTCATCTACTTTAGATGCCGACAAAGGACAGTGCTTCCACTTTAGGGATTTCCCTAAAGGGGATATTTCGAGGTTATCTCGGGGTGAACTTTTTCATTTAGGAATTTGGAGATTTTTACAAGCCTTCGTTGGTACTACATTCATACTTACAAATTATTTTTATTGACCTTTATCCTATCCAGCCATAGCAACTCACCCCAAAAAAATACGAAAAAAGAAGAATATAAAATGATAAAGGATATTTTACACCACCACTCCAACTATAAACTGAAATATAAAATAGAATATTCCGATATTTTCTGAGAGGAGTTTTCTGGGGGGGGGATTTTTCCCGGGGGGACTTATCGTAGTACCGACAATAACTTTCCAGTGGTTAAGGTAGGAAATGAGGTTAGTACCTGGTTTGGTATTGAATTAGGAGTTAAGTATGGCACAGACTACGGGAAGGCATGCAAAACTGTAATAGACTGTATTGCAAAACTATGTTAGGTTATGTACAGGATTTGAGTATCCAACATCAATGTGTTAGGAAAATGAATGAAATAATAAGGATGCAAGAGTAAGTTAGAAAATCAAACAGTTCGTGGTAACGAACTGTAAGTAAGAAGCGACCTGGCTCAATAGTAACCGAAACTCTAAAAACCGGAATTTTGATCCCCATAGATACATCAACAGAATGAGATTGTATGCTGATTTCAAATATATAAGTTTCATTAAGTTTAGTTTTACCCATCAAAAGTTACGTGCCTGAAAAAATTAGCCTTATTTTTGAAAAAAAGGGGGAAACACCCCTAAAAAGTCGTAAAACTTTAATGAAAATCACACCATCGGATTCAGCGTATCAGAAAACCTTACTGCAGAAGTTACAAGCTCCTATCTGCAAAAATGTGGAATTTTGTATTTTTTGTCAGAAGAAAGATCACGGATGCGTTTTTATATGTTTGTTTTTTTTTTGTTTTTTTTCCCAGGGGTGATCGTATCGATCCAGTAGTTCTAGAATACCGTAAGAGGGCTCATTTGAACGGAAATTAAAAGTTATAGCGCTCTTTTAAGTGACCAAAAATAATGGAGGGCAACTTGGCCCCCTCCCACGCTCATTTTTTCCCAAAGTCACCCAATCAAAATTTTGAGAAGCCATTTTGTTCAGCATAGTCAAAAATCTAATAAATAAGTCTTTGACGATGACTTAATCCCCCACAGTTCCCGGGGGAAGGGCTGGAAGTTATGAACTTTGCCCATTGTCTACATATAGTATTGGTTAATGGGAAGTATAAAGACGTTTCAGGAGAATTTTTTTCTGATGGGGGGGGAGTGTCGGAGGAGGGGGGTTGCAGGGAAGGATGCTTCCATGGAGGATGTTTCCATGGGGGAAGGGACATTTCTATGAAGGGGGCGCCGGATTTCCTAGCATTATTTAAAAAACGATCAGAAATAAAAAAAACTAGTTTTTTCAACTGAAAGTAAGGAGCAACATTAAAACTTAAACAAACAGAAATTATTACGTATATGAGGGGTTTCACCCCCTAGTCAATACCTCGCCCTTTTCGCTAAAGTTTTTTTTAGTACTTTCAAAAGAGCTATCTATCAAAAGATCATTGCTGTTCCTGAGGCGAAAATAATTTCAATGATTTAAAGAACATGAATATTGGAACTTGGAATGTTACGACGTTAAAAAATGACTATCGTATCGACATTTTCACTGACGAATTCAGACGGTTCGAACTGGATTTATTAGGAGTTTCAGAAACTCATATCCCTGGGGTAGGAAGTATGAAATTAGGTGATATAGAATTTGTTTACTCAGGCAGGAAGGATGGGGTACATAGACAGGGAGTAGGGCTCTTGATGAATAAGGAAGCTGCCAAGTCTTGTTTAGGCTGGGAAGGTATTAATAATAGAATACTAATTGCTCATTTTATGACTAGAAAGTTCAGGGTATCAGTTATACCCCTGTAGAACCGACTGACGGAGATACTAGTGACTCAGATGAATTTTACTTAGAGTTACAGGAACAAATAGACAGGGTCCCAGGTAGAAATATGATGCTTTTACTGGGAGATTTTAACGCCCAGGTTGGTAGAAATAGGGATAGATGGTATCCTAGCCTAGGTAAATTCGGTGTAGGAAAAGAAAACAGTAATGGATACAGACTTTTGCAATATTGTAGGTATAAGGTATAACAATCTAGTTATAACCAATACGATGTTTGGTCATAAAATGGCTCGTAAGTTAACATGGTATTAAAGTGATTGTAAGACAGCAAACCTTATTGATTATGTTATTGTAAACCGAAGACTGGCAGGATCAATACAAGATACTAGGGTATATAGGAGTGCCGTTATTGATGTTAAAAATAAAGATCACCATCTAGTAGTCTCAAGAGTTAATTTAAAGCGGAAATATCGGAAGGCTAACTACCTCCCGGAAGTTATGATGCTGGTAGACTCCAGGATAATAATTTGAGAGATGCTTTCCAGGAACAGTTGAATACTAAACTTGAGAGTTTAGATAATGTGGAAGCTGCTTGGAATAATTTTAGAAAAATAATTTGTGAAGTTGCTGAAGGCGTCTTAGGGAAGAAAGCTAGAACTGCAGCTAAGAATATTAGTGAAAAAGCTTCATGTTTGATAGAAAGAAGAAAGGACTTGTAAAAGAATTACCTTAGTGATAGATCATATGAAAACAAAAGGAATGTAAAAAAAGTGGAGAAAGCATTAAAATTAGAACTAAGGAGGTGTAAGTGGAGGCCATGGATAAAATTGCCGAGGATCTGGAAGATGCAGCTAGACGGCATAATAGTAAAATATTGTACTGGCATTTTAACAAATTGAGAGGGAGTAGTTAATGCAGACTCGGCCCAGTTAAAGATAGGAATGGGGCCACAATTAGCGATAAGGAAAAAACTAAAGAGAGATGGGCCGAACATTTTGAGAATTTTCTTAACCGAGATAGAGTTGAAGGAAGAGATATAGAGGAAAATGAAAAAGTTTGTGATGCATTGGATGTGAAGGATGATTTGTTTTGTGAGGAGGAATTAGTGACAGTACTAAAAGGACTAAAAAATAATAAGGCTCCAGGTGCTGATAGGGTAGTAAATGAGTTTCTTAAATATGGTGGCTCTGAGGTTAGAAATAAGTCACTGAAGATTATGAATATGTTTTTTGAAAAAGGGGAAGTACCTAATGATTTTAGGAAAAACCTTAATTAAACCACTTCATAAGAAAGGTGATAAAAGTGAGTGTGGTAATTATTGAGGTATTAGTCTGGTCTCTGTAGGTAGTACATTACTTAGTAATATGATACTTTTTAGACTGAGAGATGCAGTAGACAAAGCTTTAAGAGAAGAACAGTGTGGTTTTAGAAAAGGTAGAGGATATGTCGACCAAATTTTCACTCTTAGGTTAATAATTGAGAAGTGCCTGAGTTTTCAAACACCTTTGGTCCTAATTTTTATAGATTACAAGCAAGCGTTCGATTCTGTTGATAGAACAGCTTTAGTAAAGGTTTTATCCTTGTATGGTATACCAGAAAAATACATTAAAGTGATTAGTACTATGTACGAGAATAACACTGCTGCGGTTAAGGTAGGAAATGAGGTTAGCAGCTGTTTTGTATTAAATCAGGAGTTAAGTAGGGTTGTTTTCTATATCCCTTTATATGGATTTTGATAGACTTTGTCTTAAGGAGCACAGGAAAGGCAATGGGAGAGCATGGAATCAAATAGGGAGGAAAAGTCCCCTGGACTTAGATTATGCTGATGATTTAAGCATCCTAGATGAAAGTGTGAGCAAAATGAATGAAGTTTTAGAGGTTTTGCGAGTTCAGGGTGCTAGAATAGGGTTGAAAATTAATGTTAAGAAGACTAAGTCACTAAGACTATGAATAAATGAGGATGAAAAGGTGAGGTTGGGTAATGAAAAGATTGATCAGGTGGACAGCTTCACTTACCTTGGTAGTATTATTAGTAAAGATGGTGGGAGCAGTGAAGATGTCAAAAGTAGAATAGCCAAGGCTTAGGGTGTTTTTTCACAGTTAAAAAAAGTTTTGAAGAATAGGAAGATAAGTCTACAAACCAAGATTAGAATATTAAAAAGCTACAGTGATGACAGTGGTCAAATATGACTCTGAAGTGATGACAGTGGTCAAATATGACTCTGAAGCATGGGCACTTCAAAAAGCGGATGAAGATTTGCTAGATGTTTTCCAGAGAAATTTCTTAAGGATTGTTCTGGGTACCAAGCTGACTGACCGTATTTCAAACAATAGGCTATACGAAAAATGTGGTTCAATACCGCTCTCTAGGGCTATAATGAAAGGAAGGTTGAGGTGGCTAGGGCACGTTGTGCGGATGAAGGATGAAAGATTGCCGAAGATTGTTCTTTTCGGCCAACCGTCTTGGGCTAAACGGAAAGCAGGTCGTCCTCGTTTGGGGTGGGAGGAAGTCATAAAGAAAGATGTAAAGGAAATGAGAACTTGATGGGCGGGTGTAAAAAGGGAGGCTTTGAATAGATTGGGATGGAGGAGAAGCGTGCGTAGCTATGTTGGCCTCAGGTGGCTTGGTGCTGCGGTGAGTTGTTAGTAGTAGTAGTAGTAGTATCTATTCTAATTAACCGGCCTTTGTGATTCAGGGGTTTGTGATCCGAACAAAATTCGAACTTTAGCGTAAAAAAACAAGGTATCGACTAGGGGGCAAACTCCCTAATATTCATAATAAAACATACTAATATAGAAGTTCATTACGTAAGTTAATTCGTAAGTTACGTCAGAACAAAATTTCGAGAAAGCCATTTAGCCAAAAAAAGTAAAATTATATATGCTAATTTCGTTTTAATTATTCGTCTACGGTGAGCAGAAAATCAAAGCTGCATTAATTCAAAAACGTTCAGAAATTAAATAAAAAAAAAACAAGTTTTTTTAACTGAAAGTAAGAAGCGACACCAAAACTTAAAACGAACAGAAATTATTCCGTATATGAAAGGGGCTGTTCCCTCCTCAATACCTCGCTCTTTACGCTAAAGTTTGAATCTGTCACACAACTTTATTTTTTAAAACAATAACAAACTTTAGCGGAAAGAGCGAGGTATTGAGGAGGGGACAGCCCCTTTCATATACGGAATAATTTCTGTTCGTTTTGCTCCTTACTTTCACTTAAAAAACTTGTTTTTTTTATTTAATTGTTGTCAAGAAGGCTTAGGCGCTTAGACTAGGAATAAATGAAGGTGAAGAGGTGATGTTGGGTAACGAAAAGTTTGGACATGGGGATTGCTTCACTTACCTGGCCAGTATTATTAGTTAATATAGTGGATGCAGTAAAAAAATATGACAAATAGAACAATCCAGACTCAAGTAATTATTTCACAGTTGAAAAAAAAGTTTGGAAAAATGGGAAGATAAGTCTACGAGCCAAGATTAGAATATTGGAAGCTAAAGCAGTGACAGTGGTCAAATTCGGTTCCAAAATGTGGGTGGTTAAAAATCCGTAAGAGGATTTGTTAGACATTTATCAGAGGAATAGTCTGCGGATAGTTTTGGGTAGGGTACTCGTTTGACTGACCGTTTATCAGTCAAATTTGCTCTTTATTTTGAGCAGATAAATTTTTTTTTTATCCATGCTCACTTTTTTTTATAATGATATTCGCACTATAACTAGATAGGCCAAATCGGTTGTAGCTTTGTCATGGAATTTGCTGAGGAGGAATCCCCTCCAGGAATCATTTAATTGTTTTAATCTTTACTTCCAGTATTTAATTGAAACTCCAATTCTCCTATTTGTCATTGAAATGCCTAATAAGCACTGAGAATTCTTATTCCTTGCGTATTGGATTCACATACTAACGCATAAATACTTAATTACCTTTATGTACGATACCATGCTGACTCTTCGATATTTTCGCTTTTCTAAATATTTCTTTTATCCAGCTTCAAAAAAAGAACTGACACAAATGTGGTAAGAATTACCACTGAAATTAGTCGCATTTCACATAACGTCAGCGCTACTTGTGGGATGTTTATCTCTGCATCAGAATTCTGTACGAAATGTCTGCGGAGAATAGAATATAGCGAATTTAAACAAAATATGTATACTTTTGTCACAATTTAGAAATTTTGCGTGCAAATATAAGCGGTACCAACCCACTCTCTTTTTCTATTGTTATCAGTTTTATCATGCAGCACTAGGAAGCAATGCTTTACTTTCGAAGGGAATTGTAGACATAAAAACGATATTCACTGTAACCCCCTCCGGAAATGTATACCCCCCATACTCTGAATTACACAAGAACAACTCTAGGAGTCAATTTTCCATTCCAACTAGCATCCCTGGCAATTTTTAATTATTTAAGGTATCTTCCGCAATGATGCCAAAAATTGTTTTGATTTTCTCGATATTCTTTGTCAAACAATGCCCAACAGATAAGTTAATAATTTTAACTTTATTTTCCGAATACTTTCAAATTTAAAATACGGTCGCCATTTAAATGTAGGGAATATGTCACAATATAATGCTTCACAGTCTATGATAATACTTTGACTTATCCTATATCTTTACTCAGACAGCGCTATTTCGCTGCCCATGATCTTTATTTCGGCTTTGGCCCGCTGATATCAATGCTATTTATATAAATTGGCGAACCTACAAACAAATCAATTTTAAAAAAAAATCACAAATAATATCTCAATAAATCACGTAACTATAAGTTTTGTACAACAAGAGTCAAAATCCATTCAAAATTACGAGAAAATGAATAATGTGATATCCGGGGCTGTTAAAATAGAGCTTGGTTCAATTATAAGATTGAGCATCCTGTGCTGGGCGTTGGGGCTGGGGGAAAGGGAGGGGGAAAGGGAGGGTGGATATGCACTGCGGCATTAGTGGTGAATCTGACCGAAAAAAAAAAGCCGAGTGTATTGCGACATTAACATTCGCCCACCCGAAAGCTCGTTTAAGCTATACTATTGTCATCTGCTGCAGCCCATTGCTGACAATCTTAGTAAAAGGCGAGCATCATTACTTTTATTTATGATTGTTTAATGTGTGTTTATCGTTTATAATTTATTGCGTAATGTTTCAAAGTTCACTAAGTAGCGTGTTTTTTAAATAGTTACTTTTTTTCACAACCAATTGAATAGCAACTACTTCAATAGCCCCCCCCCCCCCGTTGATAATACTTTAGTTACGCCCCTGCACAGAACAAAAAGGGACAATAATCGTAGAAATTTGACAAACCTTCAGGGGCTCGCGAATAAGCTATGTTTACAGTGGAATGCAGTGAGTACATGCGTCAAACAAGTATCTATTGTTATTTTATTTTTACAGATTACATCCGGGAAAATTAATATTAAGCGGAAAAGTTGGATGGCTGATCGAAGAGATTCTAGATGACATCTTTATTATTTTAAATTTGCAGTTTTCAAAATCAAAAAGTAACGTGGAACTAAGCACTATTTAGCATAGGTAAGTCCAGTCCGTGAATTTTAAAAAGTTATAAGTCAAACCAACTTTAGACGAAATCTATAGTCTTTTCTTAAGTCCATGTAAATGTCTCATCATCTGATAAAAATGTCTGAGAGACTGCAAATTGAAATATATAAAGTAGAATAGTCCTAAGCTCAGTGGTGTTCTAGGCAGGGGAGGGCAGCTACCCCTTCCCCAGTTGTTCTGACATCTGATACTAAATTCCTTTTATTTTATATACCTTGGTGTACCTTGTCTCCCCAGTTTATGAGCAGGGCAAAATAAATAGCAATTGGAATGATTGGGCCCTGCATTTTAAAGGGCCCTGTGCTGCCATCATAATGAACATTTGATTTTCGAAAATTTGAAATGTTCTTAACAATTCCAGTAAGCATTGCTTCTGAAAAAAGATCATTTTACAGATTAAAACCAATAAAAAAAAACCATCTGATATCAACAATAAATCAGGATAGACTAAATAGTGTAGGAATTATGTTGATTGAAAGTTAAGATGCAAGGAAAATAGATTTTCAAACCATTTTAGAAGAATTTGTAAAACAAAAAATTTAGAAATGTTTAAATTCAGGTGCCCATATTCAGTGATGTGAATCTCAAAAGGGAATTTTCAGTAGTTTTATAATATCTAGGGGATGCAAATGTAAATTAACATAAGCACAAAATGAGTACAAAAAGAACAAAAACACAAGCTCAAACTGAATAAATTAGACCATCAAATGAGACAAGATCAAGAAAACAACCTGAGAAAACAAATGTACAGGTGATAATGAACAGCCTACGCCAATCCAAGCAGTTGAGGCAAAAGGCACTGAAAAAATGTCTGAAGCAATGATAAACAAAAGTAAAAATCAAAGAAATATACAGTTAGAATATTAGCCAAACTGGCAATTAGAATAAGTTGAAAACAAAATTGAAGAACATAGAAATATATAGTTAAAAGATAATTGGCAGTAAGAATCACAATAACTCAAAAACAAAAGTGAATAAAAAAAATATAGGTTTACAAGACATGTAACAATAAGGATCAGAACAAATCATGATTAAAATGAAGAACAGAAAAATGGGTGGTTAATATATATACAACAATGAGAACAAAGAAATATGCACTCTGAAGATAATCAGCACCAAGAATTACAAGCAACATTAGGAAGCAGAATGTGTCAAAAATGAAAATGAAGAACTAAGAATTGTAGGGTTAGCAGACAAGCTAAAGCAAGTATCAGAAAGTGTTAAAAATGACAATGAAGAACAAAGAACTGTGCTGTTAGAAGACAATGAGAATCAGAACAAGTCAAAAATGTAAGTGCAGAACAAGAAAAAATATTATGTTATAAGAACAACACCCTTGCAATCTTTGATGCTGCCAAACTGTGGTGTAAAATCCTGCAAAGATGCTGTAAACTATGCAAATTTTATTTACAAGTCATTAGACCCTTCAACCTTGTATATATTCACTATGGATCCTCCATTATCCTGCAGGAAAAGTAGCCAACAAAGATGATTTACTTGGGGGCTGCTGCCTCCTTAGTCAAATTGCATTCCTGCATCAGTAATTTCCAAATGAATTTATTTGGCCTTTTATAGGACATCATTTGCTCTCAAAAGAGCTCCATAAATAAATACAAAACTGAAACTCTTGTTTTGCATTAGCTTCATTCAATATAAGCAATGATCAAACTATGAATAGTTATAATATTTTCAAAAGAGCTGGACAAATTTATCACTTCTGCATTTATCAATTTAGTAGTATACACATCTCAGACCCCTGAAGGAGGTTTTGAACTATATCCGTATAGTCAAATGTACTTTTAGACCCCAGTGGAGATGTTAAAGAATGCCTTTCATATCTTTTAAATTATTAGATCAGTTGTAATGCAACAGATCTCTTGGAAGGAATATTGCAAGATATATATATATATATATATATATATATATATATATATATATATATATATATATATATATATATATATATATATATATATATATATATATTTATTTATTAATACCAAGATACAGTAAGCTTTAACAAGCTTGTCGCACAAAAGAATTATAAAAAAGTCTATAACAATGTCAATGACATAACAAAAACATACAGTAACTGAAAACATTGGAAACAAGATATATATATATATATATATATATATATATATATATATATATATATATATATATATATATATATATATATATATATATATATATATATATATATATATATATATATATATATATATATATATATATATATATATATATATATATATATATATATATCTTGTTTCCAATGTTTTCAGTTACTGTATGTTTTTGTTATGTCATTGACATTGTTATAGACTTTTTTATAATTCTTTTGTGCGACAAGCTTGTTAAAGCTTACTGTATCTTGGTATTAATAAATAAATATATATATATATATATATATATATATATATATATATATATATATATATATATATATATATATATATATATATATATATATATATATATATGCTGGATTTGAATTTTACTTAAAAATTTAATACATAGAGGGGCCTGGCAAACAAAAATCCAATTGGGCCCTGCACCTAGTCAATCTGACCCTGGTTTTGATGCCTTAAAACTACTAGTCTACTGCTTGAGCTATATGCATGTAGCCTATAGGCTACATTGTTTCATAACTTAAGTAGGGTCAAAATGAACACTTGTAAATTTGTAGTTTTAAACATAATTTAGCTAGAATGAAACTTAATTTAGCACTTGATGCCCTATTTGTGCTCTTTCATAATCTAATAATTGCTTTTGAGGGAAATTACATTCTGAGCCCTCAAAGAGCTAAAAGGGCTCAAAACAGCCAATAGTAATAAAAAGCTTAAAATCATGTTTCTAAAAAGAAACAAAACTGGCTAGTGATAAAAAATTGCCATTTGTAGGCTAGCTGGTTCAGGAATAGAGGTAAACCTTTATATTAACAGAATATTCAGATAGCCAGGAAATAAACTTACCTCTGGAATCAGAATTAGCCTATAATTAAAAGTTCAAGTATGGATAAATCCATTTAATAGACAGTAATAAATTTCGCAAAAAAAAACACTAGATATTTTGGTCACATATGCAGTGAACATCATCAGTAGTTTTAGTATTACTACTGATGATGGCTACTGCATATGTGACCAAAGTATCTAGTATTTTTTGTGAAATTTGTCTCTGTCTATTGAAAGGATTTATCCCTATTTCAACTTTTGTTTATTGTCATAGAAATGCTGTTTGGTCTTCAAGATTATCTACAAAATCAGAATTTTATCCTGAGTCCAAACATGACATTCATTTCTGTTGCAAATCCTTTCTAACCTTACCTAAATACATAACACTTATTGTATATTTCCCATACATTTGTTGATTCCTAATTTTGTCACTGTTGATTCAATTTATGGTTAAACCAGTTTTAATAACATTGATGATAAACAGGTATATAAGCTGTATCTAAAATAGGTGGAAAAGGTATCAAACAAATGTCATGTTTGGATTCATGATGAAATGCTGATTCCAGAGGTAAGTTTGTTTCCTGGAAATCTGGATATTCTATTAAAATAAAGGTTTACCAAATGAAAATTATTCCATTCTTAATAGTAAAATGTCCTTAGTTTTAATAGGAAAATGTTATTTGAAAACAAATTTACAGAAACTTTTTAAGGGCTAGAAGCCCTGCAAAAGTGATTTCAGTTTTTAGTTATTAATATGGACTGTTTTACCTTTTGGGACCCCATTTAAGGCTTAGAATGGGGTTTCCCCTAGAAGTGATTATTGAATTGTAAAAGAGCATAAAAATGGCATCAAGTGATATATTCATTATCACCCTAGGCTAGACAAATTATGTTTAAAACTGCAAATTTTTCCAATTTAGCTACAATGAAGGTGAATGTGTCACTTGATGTCTTTTTTTATGCTCTTTCATAATTTGGTAGCTGCTTCTTGGGAAAATCATACTTTGGGCCCTTAAAGGGCTCAAAACATCCCATAGTAACCAAATTTTAAAAACATGTTTGTAAAAAAAACTGTCTAGTGAGAAAAAAATTGTAATTTGTAGCTGATTCATGAACTTATTAGTCTGAATAGTAAAATGTTATTATGAACACAAATTTGTTAAAAATTTAAAAAGAGCCAGAAACCCTTAAAATGATATCATTTTGTGGTGAGGTCATTTTCAGGGGTTTCAGGCTCTTAAAAACTCCTACAAATTTTTTATCAAAATAATATTTTACTATTAAGAGAATAAGAAAAATAAGGATAAGGCTACCATTTCTCAATCAGCTACAAATGAAAATTTTCTCTTACTCGACAGTTTTTTTTATAAGCATGTTTTTAAACTTTGGTTTAGCCTGCTGTGGGCTGTTTTAGCTTTTGGGGCCCCATTAATGGCTCAAAACCTAATTTCACCCAGAAAGGAGTATTGAATTATGAAAGAGAATCACTTTCATCATAACTAAATTGGGAGGCATTTCTCCCTTGGAAAATTTCCCGTTTTCCCCAGACATATCTGATCAAAATGTTGAGGTAGCCATTTTGTTTAAAATAGTCCAAAGATCAAATAACAATGCCTCCAGGTTTGACAACCCCCCTTCCAACCTGGACAAAAGCTGCAAGCTGCCTATTGTTAAGATATAAAGATTTTATGGGAAGGGTGGTCATATAAACTTCAAAGAGGGGAGAGGCAGGTGCCTCAAAGGGTGCATTTTAATGCCAAAATATCCTAGCTCTCTTTGAGCCTTCAGGTAAATACAGGATTGGTTCTAAGGCAAGGGTGGAGGTTGAAATTGATACTTAATCCCTCTAAATTTCTGGGGATATTCCCAGTCTATACTGTTATTATGAAAGTAAAGAGTATCATTAAACCCCACAATTAGCAGAAATTATTCTGTATAGGAAGGGGCTACCCCTTCCTTGTCCCTAAACTCCCCATAGTGGTTGTAGAAACTTTGGATGATCATCATTAGATCAGAACTTGAGAGTTCTTGTCTTTTTTTAGGTCAGAAGTGATAGCAGACCAACCAGCCCCTGTCCTAAAACTGTATTGATATCTGGTCCTTGTGTTTACCTCCCTGGGAGATCTGATCAACATTTTAAGGTACTTATTTTGTACTTTCTCTTTGGCTGCTCAATTTTATGTGTGGGAGAATTATCGGGGGGGGGCTGGCTCCCAGCTAAATTCATTTGAAAATTACAAACATACCACATTTTCCAATTAACTCACTAATAAGATAGTTAAGAAATAGACATACATTTAGAATTAGGATTCCATCTTGAATCCAAATATAATGTTCATTTGTATCAGAAATGAACTTCACTCTCACCCACCTAATGTGCAAATATATATTCTGTGGTGTATATATACACTGAATTCTCTCCAAGTCTCTCTTTTCTTCAAATTGATTGAACAGTTTGATAAAATAATGGAAAAAATTAACTAGAAAATTTAGCTAATACACTAATTGATTACTTTTTTTGCTCTTTTCAAATGAGCTTATCAATGCACTTGCAAAGGCACAGCCCCTCATGATGATCCCATATATAGCCTTAATAATGCATTTATGCTCACCACCCCCAACAGTGTTTTGCATAATCTGATTAAATATTTAACAAACAAAATTGCTAAAATATACCTTTTAAAATGGTTGTATTATTATAGGTTTAATGGCACAAAAACTAGTAGCCTAAAAGGAACAAAAAAAGGTATATAAATATGAAAGGGTAGAAAATACTGAACATATTAATCAAATTACCACTTAAATAGGGCCAATCCTTCTGATTTTGATTAATTTTAATTATGTTTAGATTTTAGTCTTAAAATGGCAATATGTGAATCAACAACATTAAAAATTGCAATAACTTGAGAATATGTCTGCCTTGGAGGCTGATGAACCAATATTTGCAAAGAAAAAAATAATTGGTTTTATGGTATGCCTATTTTGTTTAGTTTTGTGAAGAGCTTTCAGAAGGGTATGGTGTATGTGAAGAAGAGCAACAGCTTCATATTTGTATAGGCTTGCAAGAGACTGCCAGTTGATTGGAGTTTTACAAGACAAAATAGAGGTGTAAGAAGCAGAAATTTGGCATCTTGTTTAACCCAGGGTTTGTAGCCAGCCTTTTACCTTACCTTAAATCACATCTTAGAGTGACTGACGGTTTGGCCATTGTGTGGACACTCCATGTTGATGACTGTAATGAAATGGGATTCCTGACTTGTTTTGTCGGCAAAAACATACCCTGTGAAAATATCAAGTTAATAATCCATGAATATAACCCTGCTGATTATTGATATTGGTGGTGAGGATAGGATCATACTATACTTGGTGTAGAGTGTTAACTAAACCCTCTGTCAAGCATTTTTGATTCAAAAAGTGATTTAATTTGTTAAAAGTTCTGGTGGTAAAAAATGTGTCATAACAGTGCATATTAGAGACTATAGGGTAAAGGCACCAATGATTCGACAGTGCAATTTTGGAACCACTGTCGAAATTTTCCTTCAAAACAGAATAACTATGCTTAGTTGTGACTTGGAACACCATCTCTTGAAGCCATTGTTATATTTGGACAATGCGAAATGTGGACACTATATCTAATGCACCCAGATAAGAAAAGAATATTCAATTCAATCAGTTTCCTATTTTCAACACAAAATGAGCTCCTGACAATTTTTTAGCTATGTAATTTTCAAACTGTTCTTACTTGTTTTTTTTTTTTTTTTTTTTTTTTTGCAAAAAAAAGTTGGGATCAGCGCCAATGCATCAAGATACGTCAAATCTCCTCTAAAATGTAGCCACGTTGGCTTTTTTTGATAAAATAAGTTAAAATAGGAGCTAACATTATATTGACAAAATTATGTTCCAAGTGTCGAAATTTCTTGTCTGATGTACTGGAATACCAGACTGACTAAAACTGTTCCTTCATCCGAATTCAAATGTAGATATTGGCTTCTATTATGAGATTCATTCCTTTTGAGAATATCATGTAGTGACCTTGTCGAAATTTTCAACAGACAGCAAAAGACCCTGTCAAAATATAGGTGACTCGGTCAAAACTTCTCTGAACATGTAAAACAGATGAGAAACAATTGGTGTCGAAATTCAAGGGTCCTCTGACGAAAACATAGTTGTCGAATTTATGGGTACTTTCTCAACAACAAGAGATTTTGATGATTATTGTTTGTAATAATATTTCACATGAAAAAAGCATTAAAAAAAGTTTTCTTTTTTTAAATTGTAGTTTTACTGATTTGATGCTAGATGCTAGATTTTTCCATCATCTGAGGAACTGCTGCTTGGCCTCATACTATGTTCACATTTTTAATTATTTGACTTGGTTGATCACAACACCCTAATTAATTAATCACTGAATAAATTTGAAAAAGAGACCCACTCTTAGTAAATTTATACATATTTTCTTTCAAATAGATCCCAAGCTGTAAAACACAAAATATTCTCTCTGAACCCCTCCCTAATTAGCATGGAATTCCTCAAGGAACCTTGTTAGGGCCACTTTTACATATGTATTGATTAATGAAATTGGCAAAATTCCCTCAAAGGTGTTAATATGTAGATGACCTGCTGATCCTTGTAGTATGTCAAAACTATCAAAAATGACCCCGTCAAAATCCTACCCATGTTTTGGATAAAGCTAAAACTTTACATATGAAAGTAAATTCCACTAAGCCAAATATAATGACAATAAACTTTTTTAAAATTCTTGAAATTCACTCTCGTTTTCTTAGACCCTATCCCACCCAAAATGCAAATGAAACATGTTAAACGCCTTGGTGTCACAAACTTCTAATAATCTTAAGTAGGACATGCATATTTCAAGAATTCTGGACTTTCCAGACAAAGGATAGTCAAAACAATTTTTTTTTTTTTTAAGTGGATTAAAATGGTAGATTAGTTTTGAAATGGTCAAATGTTGACAACTCTTTCCTTGTGAACAACAAAGGAATCTTTGCTGGACCATTAAAGCTGAGAGGAAGTGGGCCATTCCAGATAGTGTTTATACAGGGAGCTATATAACACTATTATATCACACATTATATTGTATAGACCACTAATTACACTCCATATGATTATCCAATTTTGTCCCTATATTTGAGGTAATTTTTTCAGTTTTTTCCTTCCACTATCTGAATATTGTTTTATACATTTACACATTAAAAAGGGTTGAAGAGAAACAAATAAATAAAGTAAAAAGAACAGGCATGTCGAATGACCCAGGATCCGCCCACAAGTATTCCCCAAGTATTTCGACACGTGTCGAATTGGGTTCCGACTTACGTCGAAAACAGATAGCTTCTTTGTTCTGTCGAATTTATAGGTGAAATAGTTTCAATTTAAGAAAATCGAAGTTTTGTACCCTTTTTGAATAAAACTTCAAACTTCTAATCAAACAGTTAGATTTGCAGATGTTTTTTCCTACATACTGAAACCCTTTTCAAACCAAAAGTCTTTAAATTAAGCCTCCTGGAGTAGAAAAACTGTTTTTTACAAACACTGTTGAATCATTGGTACCTTTACCATAGTAGGCCTACATATTGACATCCAAATATTTTTTCTATCCATTAATCTTAGCTTGTCATTTGGGTTTAATTGAATATTAAAGAAGTTATTACCCAAAAGGATATTTTTTACTGATTTTCCTTGCACTTTTGATAAGGTTATGTGCCTATTACTGGCATTGTACCCTTTTGCTGGTGCTCATATCCATGGGCCAGAATATCAAGCCTCTTTTAGCATTCCTTAGAGGTAGACTAAACATTAGGGCTGATGGCTTGTGTTCAACTGTTGAATTCCACTTAGAAGCAATTAAAAGTGGAGGGCAACATTTTTTAATCTTTTTAAGCATAAATTTTTAAGATTTCTTGAGTAGGAATTATGGTATAATTCTTTTTAATTGGAGTAAACTCAAAGTAAAAGTATCTTTTCAGAGTCAAAATTACGTTTTAGAATGCCTGCTGTCAGTACCTTATAGTACCATATTCTAATGCTTGGAGGAGTTTGGGAGTTATGAGATAGTAACTTGGAAGTGTCCTTATATGACAAAGTGTAAAGAAATGAAGCTAGAATCTTGAAATGGACTTAATATTGTAGTTTTAAAATTGTATAGTCAAGTCTTTAATTCGAATATTTGTCATAATAGAGTTGCAGTAGCCTATACATTCTCTTTAATATCTGCTTATATATCTGTTCACAGGCAATTGATTTAAAAGACTCATCATTTTTTCTTCTAAAAACAAAAATGGGGACAAAATTTCAATTTTTTTAATTTGACCCATCTGCCTCAGGATTAAATCCGTGTGCACATATGTCTACTGATATCATGGGCACCTTCAAGGGAGGGGGAAGTAGATGGAATAGGAACTCGCCCCTATCCTTACTTCCTATAAAACTTCTGGGTAGGGGTAAGTGGTATATGCAGGGACAGGGTATAAGGTGGGATACAGTATAAATATGCCATCTAGCATTCCTTAAAAAATCCAGTAAAGCCACCTAGTATAGTTCATTCAGTGGCAGATATGACAGGTCCATGATTTTGGTAAGTTGCTATTTTCGGTTTTGAGAAAATTGACTTGAAAGTTTCGGCTATTCCCCCCCAAAAAAAATACTTGGACAATAGTTTCTTGTGCTTTATTCTGTAATGGTTTGCAGAAATTGTGTGTGTAAGATAGCAAACGAAAGCTAAAACATCAGGCCATGTTTTGTGGACATCTTGTGGAAAAATATGCAACAGTAAAAAAAAAAAAAAAATCGGACATAATTTGCAAGTAGAGGTCACATGGTATATACTGGGACAAGGACAAGTGGTATGTAGTGGGACATGATATACCTTCCGTACTTATTTTTTAAGATAAATGTCCTTTCTTTTTTTCTCTTTTTTTGGTTTGTAACTACCCCCCTTTCCTCTTTGTGGTAATCTTTAATTTCCTCTTAATAGTGGTAATACCATTTTCTTTTTCTTTATTATGTAGGCAGTTAAAGGCACAAATTGTAACTATGTAGTTCTATGGGTGAGTCAGTTTTGGTCGAAATTGACGGGGAGAGAAAAGGGTAATAAAGTTGATTCATTTGAGTTGATGTTGCAACCAGTGAGGGTTTGGATTTGCTGGAAATAGCATGTTTACGGATAGAATCCATCCACAGCCCCTAGGTGGCTCGGCCATTCTAGGGGCAAGGTTTTGTAATTATCTTCAGTTCTTATATTGATTTCAGAGAATACAGTAAGAGTTCTTTTCTCTCTCTCTCTCTCTCATTTGCATGTATTTCCCCTTCAAATGCCAATACAACAAGGCTATGGACAACTGGATGCTGTCTAACCCAGAGAAAACCGTGACGATATAAGACAGTGCATCTCTTGTTGGCCAAAGCCTTCCTGTATCTTTCGCACCAAACACCATAATGAGGGGCTTCAAAATGGCAGGGATATGGCCCTTCAACCCAGAGACATCTTTACAGAAAAGTATTTGCTAACCTCTGCTGTAACTGACAGACCTACACGTGATGCTTTGGATTCAGTTGAACTTGGAAACAACCTGGCCGAAACCCCAAGTACAAGCGGGCCTGAACAATCCTCTATAACTGTTTCAGTTACTGTGACGCCAGAACAAGTTTGGCCATACGGTACCCTAAAGCCACGCCACGTGTACTGAGTGACAGAGGCAGGAAGAAAGGCTCTTTGAAGATTCTTATTGACACTCCTGTGAAAAGACAGATTGAAGACCAAGAAGCCGAAAGAAAAGATAAGAAAGCATGGCGTGGTAGGGATAGACGAAAAGTTGGGATTGTTGGAAGAGCTGGAAAAGCAAAAAAAAGACCAGACAACAAAAAAGCTATTTGTGGATTTAGAAGGAAGTGATGATGAAAAAATGATTCTTGATGATGACAGTGATAACTTGGTATAACTAGATGAATTTGAAGATGAAAGTGAGAAAGAGGAAGAGATCTTTGACACTGTCTTTACTGGAAATTTTGTTAAAGTTGTTTATGAAGGAGAGTCTTTTCCTGAGTCTGCCCCAGAGAAAAACAAAAACAGTGTCAGAGTGAGTGTCATATTCATGGCTGGTCTAAGAAAGTGGAAGTGGCCGAATTGAAAAGACTCAATATTTATGCAAGGGAAGACATTTTGAAAAAGTTGTCGCCTCCTACCCCAGCACCCGGTACAGCTTCCAGAGCAGCGTCATACTTCGTCTTTGCTGACTGGTAGTCTAGTCTTGTGTCTAAGATATTTTTACTTTTGAAGCCAAATTCGTAATGTAGTTTTTATATGATGAATAGTCAAAGTTTTCTAACAATACATGAATCTTTTTACTATGTACCAGAGTATACCACCTTGTGTCCCAAGATATACCACCCCTGGTACATAGCAGGACAAATGGTATAAGCAGGACGCTCTCCTTTTTTTTCTTCTAGCTATACAAGAAAAATCACAATTTCTGCAGCAGTTCTGGGGCTTTCATTTGATCCGTAAACCATTTTTCTTCTCCAATGCTAACCATGCATTTTGGAGGTTTTCCAAAATCTGTCCCTGAATATACCACTCTCCCCTACTTGTCTATTATATAAAACACACTCGAGAAGTGAAGTTTGGTGAATGCTAATGAAATAAAACAAAATTATGATGAAAATATAATAGTTTAAAAAGAAATTTGGGTTATATATTTGCACATTAAGGGGATGAGGGGGAGTTAAGCATAGCATATATTAAATATGTAACCTAAACAAACCTATTTTAACCTAACCAAACCTATTTAACCTAATGAAAAAAAATATGATATAAATAGAATACTTTATTAGCAAAATTGTGAAAACTACAACTTGGAAATAAGCTCCCAGAACGCAGAAATGTCCTCAAGAATCGCGTTGAAAGGAACTAGGCCATCTGCCTTTACTGACGTTCGCCACATGTACTTTACTAAGTATGAATGTAAATGATGGCGGGATGTACCTCGGTGCCGTTTGTTCCTCCACTTTGTGGAACCCCACATTCTCTCTCTACTTTTTGGGTAGAGGCGCCGGTTTCTGGGTCGAAAAAATTATTTTTGTGGTTCAGTTTCTAATGAGTGAAACATGCTTGTTCCAGCTCAGTTGTGTTGTAGCCCTTCCAACAATCTGAAATGATTCTTGAACATCCATAGTGAGACACTATATTCTGTCACTAGTCAAAGCAAACTAACCGGTGTCCTCAAGAATCGCGTTAATAATGAACTAAAATGAACTAGGTCAAGAATCTTGTAAATAATAAACTTTTCTTGATCTTTGAGACGGTCAGCCCACGCAAAGCTCCCAATTTAATAATTCACAAATGACCTGCACAATTTTGCTAATAAAGTATTCTATTTTCATCATATTTTATTGCCACCAAACTTCACTTCTCGAGTGTGTTTTATATAATAGAAAAGTACCAAATTCCGATCTCATGATCACTCATGCCGGACACAGACTGTCTTGACAAAATTATTACAACCTTTGACTGAAAAAGCTAATAAATTGAAATTAACATGCTTGTATTCACCTAATCAACTTGTCCCTGTAATTGTTACTGTATTAGTATTGGGTCTCAGCTATGAAAATAAAACAGTGACATCATACAAGTTTCTTTAAAGTCGTGAAGGTAATGATTCAAAATTTAATGCTAAAACCAACTAGCCAGAAACACTTTTCACCAACGGCTGGGACTTGCTTTTCAATTCTTGTATTCTTGCAAAAATTGGTCTGGCAGCCTTCTGTTAGTCACAATTATCAAATGGAAAGTTAAGCAGGCTTTTCCAGCTAGCTAAAAAAAGTATTGTCTTTGAGGGACAAAGGGTAATATATATGCATCGAAAATATCTATACTTCTCATGAGCATATACTGATGATAACAATTGCTAAGTTTGTAAGTACAAGGGTCTTTTGAAAGTAACCTTGGAAAAGGGTATTTTGGAAAAAGATCTGGAAGTCTTGGTTGGTGATAAGCTCAAGTTTAATTTTCACGCACAGTCTGTAGTAGCCAGTGCCAACCAAACTCTTGGTTTAATAAAAAGAACATGTCTGCCGCAGATCTCCAGCTGTGATCACCAAGGACAACAAATTGGAATTTGGGATGTGTGTTGCTACTCCAGTAAATAAGGGTGATATATCAATTCTAGAATCAGTGCAGCGACGTGCAACTAAATGCATAAAGCGATTCCAACATCTTGCATATCTTACCCGATCACATAAGCTCAAACTACCATCTCTTACATATAGACGTAGGTAAGGAGATGTAATAATGACATACAAGTTAGTACGTGACCAGAGTATGATCCCCAACCTGTTCCAGATAGTCAGTTCACCAAGTACTAGAGGCCACCCCTTGAAGCTTTATTGAAAACGTGCTAAAACCAGGCTGGAAAACAGGCTCTTTTCTAACTGCTTAGTCAGCCTATGGAACTCCCATAGTCAGAATGCTATTATGTCGCCCAGGGTTGAAGCCTTCAAGTCTGCAGTTGACAAAGACTGGTGCAAGAAACCTTGTCTCACAATATGGGATGCATCTAACAAATTGAGTTATCATCATCAGTGACCGGCGTTCACAAGATTTGTCCTTCGCTGGCAAGTGCGATTTAAGGTAATATAAGGTAAGGTAATCTCCTATGATGGTGAAAGGAATTCCACTCAAAAATAAAATGGATTTATTTTTCTACATTTGAAAACTACATCATTATTCTGCTTTTTAGCATAGTTACTCTAGTGCTTACTATATCCTTGCAGTAGTTTAGAAATTCTATTAGTGTTATAATTTACTGTCTGTGCCTTGAGCCAGCTCTTTGACCTTTTCCTCCAGCTTCTCATTATCACTAAAGCAATAAACCATGGCTAAAAAGGATCACAACCAGGGATAAAACAGTGGAGTGTGTGAGTCCTGAGACAAAAACGCCATCTAGGTGTGGGCTTAGACAAATTTACTGAATAACCCAAAAAAGCCTGGCAAAATTTCACAGCGGGACATTCATGGCAACTGTTTTTTTGAAATTTTATGCATGTTTTTTTGGCTTCATTCATGGAAAGATGACAATATTTGCGAAGAACATGTACCATTGAAACATTAGAAAAAATAAGCAGGGCTATACAAAACAAATATTTGGGTATGCAAGCTTGGGTAGTTACTGTTGCATGCTTACCTCACACTTTTAGAATAGTAGCCCAGCATGGTCGAAACCCTGACAATATTTGCGAAGAACATGTACCATGAAACATTAGAAAAAATAAGCAGGGCTATATAATCAAAACAAATTGGATTGGTACCAAAAAACTTTGTGTTTTCCATTGCAGGGACTAGTTAGAACAATATATTTGTATTCCACCAGTTTCAGTGCATTCTCTAGATGGCATCACTTTTTAGGGCCTTTGGGGATGTTCTAAGATAATCTACTTTGTAGCCCAGCATGGTCGAAACCCTGTCAGCATTTTTTGTATTGTTCTGTATCAGTTGTATCATTAAGTTAGCCATCATGTATTTGGATTCCTGGTATTGTGTTTTCATTGTGACTAGTTAGAACAAATATCACTTTGAAGAATTTCCACCAGTTTCAGTGCATTCTCAGATGGGATCAGATTCTTTGGTTGAAAAACAATTAAAAGTATGTCTCACCTGGTCTTTTATCAGTAGTCTTTTGGTCCTGCTATCTCTATATCTGTAGTTGTGTCACCAAAATGTCAACGTCTGCCTTTGTTGTGATTTGCTAGTCCTTGGCCTTTATTATTCACGTCCAAGTGCCTTTTTGTCTTGGAGGGCAAACAGCCTCCCCCCCCCCCCCCCATAATCTCCGAACACATTCAATCAAATTTTGAGATAGCCATTTTATTCTGCATATTTGAAAGGTCTAATGATTATGTCTTTGGGGAGAGACCTCCTCCACCCACAGCTCTCAGGGCAAGGGCTAAAAGTTGTACTAGTTGCCCATTATTAACATATAAGGTTTTTTTTATGGAAGGGGTGGTCATATAAGCTTCCGAGGGGGGGGGGGGGTCATTTGATTGGAAATCAGAAGTTCTAGTACACTTTTTAAGAGTCAAAGTGATTAGACGGCAATTAGCCCCCCCCCCCCCCCCCCCCTATGTCCTCTTTCCCCCAAACGCATCTAATAGAGATTTTGGGATAGCCATTTTGAAAAAAAAATTAGTCCAAACATCATATAACAAGGTCTTTAGGGTTTGACAAAACCCCTAGAGCCTGGGGATAAAAGTTGTAAGTTATGCCTCAAGGGCATATATGGTTTTTATGGGAGGTGTGGTCGTATAATCTTTAGAGGAAACTCATTTGACTGAAAGTTGAATGTTCTGGTTTCGATTTTAAGGGTCAAAAGTAATACCAGGTTGTCTAGACCCCTCCCCCCTCCGACGCCCTCTTTTCATCAAACGCATTGGATCGAAATTATGAGATAGCTATTTTGTTCAAAATAGTCCAAAGACATAAAGAAAGAAAAAACGAGCAAAAATGGGGTTTTTACAGGCCAAATGACGTTTTTTTTTTTTTTTTTTTTTTTTTTTTTTTTTTTTTTTTTTTTTTTTTTTTTTTTTTTTTTTTTTTTTTTTTTTTTAACCGGTAGCGCTTGCTTTTGCAGTCACTAATAACATGATTTAAAATACCAAACCCTATACGTTCTGTAAATACGTCATTTGGCCTATAAAAACCCCATTTTTGCTCGTTTTTCTTTCTTTATGTGATGTCAGGCCAATGTGGTTTAAGAAATTATCTTAGTCCAAAGAACGTATAATAATGCCTCCGGGGTTGAAACAACCCTCCAGAGCCCAGGGGCAAGGTTTGTAAGGTGTGACCTAGGGCATATAAGGTTTTTATGGAGCGGGAGGTTGTATAAACTTCGGATGGGGCTCATTCGATTGGAAATCGGAAGTTTTAGTGCCCTTTCTAACAGTCAAAAGTAATTGGAGGGGAACCAGCCCTCTACCATGCACATCATCATAGGCAGTGCAATTGCGCTGCCTAAGTAAAGAGCAGTGTGGGCACAATGTATTATTTTTATTTGTTGTTTCCGACCAAGACACTTTGTATAGAAGTTGTTGCAGAAACTTCGAAAGGAGCTCATTTGATTGTAAATCCCTGATATTTCATGTTTGACTAAATTGTTTGACATAACTGCAAGTAATTAGTCTTTAGTGCTAATCCATAGGATATTAATAATAATTTTCTAGAAACCATTGATTTGACATTTGGTTAAGATTGCTGTTCTTAATTCTTATCTTTAGAGATAAGACTAACTCTGTGTATTTTTATGCTTTAAGTAAAAAAAACTTGCATTGACAGAACATGTCTCAATAAATATATAGAATCTGCATTAATATATCTAGAGTATAATCTAGAGTATCTGAGTTTTTGGAGAATATTTCCTTTTTCCATTCTAATCAGTTCGGTTTTCGTAAGGGGATGTCTACTGAACAGGCAGTTTTATTTTGGCAACGTTTGTGCATGATGCTTTGAACCAAGGTTTTAAGGTGGTGTCTATTTTTTTAGATATTGTTAAAGCGTTCGATTCAGTTGACCATGAAATTTTAATTATGAAGCTAGAAAATTGTGGAATTAGAGGAAATGCGTTGAAGTTATTTGAAACTTTTTTGAGAGGTAGGTCCCAGTACGTTGAAATTTCTAATGTGAGGTCTGGTGAAAGAATGGTTGAATTATGGTGTTCCACAGGGTTCTGTTTTAGGTCCGCTTTTATTCTTGGTTTATATTAATGACTTACGATTTTCTGTTTTGGATTTGTTAGATACTGCACATTCTAATTGTAGGGTGATTATTCCTAGTTTTGCAGATGATACCCATTTTACTGCCGCAGCAAAGACTGAATCTGATTTAATAGAGATAATGAGAAGAGGTATGTTAGGTATAGATAAGTGGATGAGAGTGAATAAGCTTTCGTTAAACCATAGTAAATCAGGTTTTATTATGTATGGTAGATCATCAAATTTTTACCCTTGGGTTGTTGATTTGCAAATGGAGAATTGTGTAATTAAGCGTACAAATACTATACGATACCTTGGTGTTATTGTGGATGAATGCCTTAGTTTTAAAAATCATGTTTCTTTTATTAGTAGTAAGATTGCAAGAAATGTTGGAATGATGAGAAAGTTAAAAAATATTTTCCATGATTCTGTTTTGAGATTGATTTATTTTTCGTTAGTTCACCCGTATTTAGTGTATTGCGTGAGTATATGGTCTAGCACATTTTCAGTGCATTTGCAGCAGTTACGTGTGATACACAATATATGGCACTGCGAGTGTTGTCCGGAGATAATCGGAGAACCTCGGTGAGATCCCAATATGTACAGTTAAATATTATCCCTGTGTCAGGTCTTGGAAAGTTTTATAATGGGTTATTTATGTTTAGATATTTTTCTAATTTGATTCCCAAGTGTTTTTTAAATTTTTTAAATTTATTTATTTCTGGTGATGATGTACACAATTATCCTACTCGTCATGCTAGAGATATACGGACACCTCAAGTTACTAGTACTAGATCGCTATTTTCAATACGTCATGTGGGGCCAGTTGTCTGGAATAATTTGCCTGTTTATTTAAAAAGGTCAGTGAATCTATGTGAATTCCGTCGGGACCTTAAAACCCTTTGTCTCCATAGGTATGAATTTGTATGAATTTATTTAAAGGGTGGTATAGTTGAGTCACTCTCAGGTTTGCCCGGAACCCGTTTTTCCCGTTTTTCCTATATATTTTCTATTTTTTTATTTTTTTTTTTTTTTTGTTTATTTATTATTTATGGGATGGCGGCGGGAAGTTTTGGAGTATATGAAGCATTGATTTTTGATTATTGCGACCAGGAGCCGAGTGAGTGTAAGATTTTCATTTTTTCTTCTTTTTTTTCTTTTTCTTTCTTTCTTCTTTTTCTCTTTTTTTTCTCTTCTTTCTCTTTAGTATGTTATTATAAGTGTTAATTTTAAGAGGGTAAATACTTCCGAACAAGCGTTAGCTTATGGAAGGTCATTTGTTTTTTTTTGTGTTGTGTTATTTTTGGAATAAACCCTTATCTTATCTTATAAGGATGGCAAATTAAAAATATCCACCTATAATCAAAATTAAGCAGATTCTTTTCTTAAAAAAATATTTCCAGGAACTTACCAAGCAAGACGAAACATGGAAATTCAAGTTTAAGAGAAGACCATAATTTTACTGATGACTACACTGAAGTTAACAGAAGCCTTAAGAGGAGGCGAGGCATTGGTTTTGGGAAGAAATTTCGAGGTAAGTCTGACAGTTTTACTGCTGAAAAAAAAAAATAAATAGAAACCTCTAGCCCAAACTGTTTCTCGTGATCTCAATCCTTATTCATGTAATCATATCAAACCTGTATCCCTAATGTCGGCCTATTGCTTTGAAAGACAGTAATAAAAGAAAAGAAAGCTCCTCAAATAGAGTTAAATCCTTGAAGAAAGTTGAGAAGTTTATGCTCAATATATAAAGCTCCTCAACACTATTGATGGCTTCATTCTTAAATGGGAAGTCATGATTGTGTGGGATTTTTAGTCTGATGAAAAGTAATTTTTGTATTATGGCTTATCTCAGTGGTCCCTGGCATAAACTACATGATTGAGTCTTGCTTTTAGATAAATGTACAACAAATTATTGAGTCTTCTATCAAACACCTCAGGCTGTATTTGAGGAAAGCATCCAGAGTGAAAGCATTGTCAGAAAAGTGATGACAAAGTTCTTGCAAAGTCATTGCAGTAGTAGTATTCAAGGACATAATTTTGGCTGTTATCGTGGCGATGGGATTTCATCACATTAAGGCTTTGGAGTTTGTAGAGAATTTGAATGTGAAATAGTTAGTAATATCAAACCGTATCTTTCCAGCAAAGGAAATGGTGGACTTCTCTACCCTTGTTTGTAAGCCAGAGCAAGGACAGGGTAACCTGTTTCGAAGCGTTGTCCTTTTTCGGTTGGTCTTATAATATTTCTCCATTAAAATGAAAGGAGGAATTTAAAATTATTAAAAAAACACACTTAGCTTCCCTGTTTCAGAGGCAATGATGCTGCGCGTTGGCATTTCTGTCCCTAAAGATGTACGAAGTCCGTAAAATTTAGCAGTTCATATGGACATTTATTTTGAAGTTTGATTCATTTGAGGCTTGGTTAAATTATGTACTGTGATGTGGAATTGCAAGTGAGTCATTACCAAGGAAGCGTGGTAACAAGTTTCCTCAGGCTCGTAACCTTTCTTAAGTACCGTAACTTGAAACTTAGTAATTTTTGTATTTGAGACGACCATTAAAAAACTCATTATTTCCATGTATATGTTGATATTAAATTTTTGTCTCTTTATTATTTTGGCCACTATTACCATGAGTTGCATCTAACTTACATTTTATTATTAAAACTGTTAGGAGTTTTCTAATTTTCTGATGTGCTGAATTTAATTGTGTAATTGTCATCAAAATTATTTTCGTTTTTAAGGGGTTTTCATCTTTTTTCTGTGATTTGGCAAATATTCTCAGGCTCGTAACTTTTTTGAGTAATTTGGAACTTGGCGATTTTATAATTTGGAAATTGCCATAAAAAATCATTCTTTTCATGCAAATACTGTTATGAAAGTTCCTTACTTACAGTTCGTTATAATAAATTATTATAAATTTCATAAACCAGAGATTCACAACCTTTTTTAAATGTTTTAAATTTCTGACTTTCAAGGTTATTATTCTGAAATAAATTTTAGAATCTCGAAATAAGATTCGTTGCACACAAAATCAATTTGTTGCACTGATTCTTTAGGTTATTTATACCTTTATCTTGATATTATTGTTTTTAACCTTTGTCTTTATCTGCATCTATTTAATTATCACTAACTTCATCTTTGATTGTACACGTACATGAACATCGTACTGGACGTCTGTCTCTTCATCTATAGTTCCTAGACAAGGTATAAAAATTAACATTCTAAATTAGTCTAGTTTTCAGGTAGCCTGACAGCTTAATATTGTGTTGTATAGCATTTTAAATTAGCTCAAAGGGGCTTCTCTATATAGGACTCATTGCCGTAGCGGCCTGTTCATATCATTCTTTTAGTGGTTTGATGAGAAATGTCACACTATAAATACCACCATCTCATACCATAGAAACTCTATTTATGTCAAACTATAAAAATAATTTGTCTCAAAATTGCCTTTTTCGCTCTCTATCTTTCTATCTCTTTCTCTCCCTCTGCTGTTAGTGTACTTGTTTTCAGTGGTAAAAAAGGGTAAATACAGGATTACAACCTTATAATTATAACTATAGGCTACTTATGTTTTGCGATGTGATAAACTGTTGTTTCATGTTCTTATCACTTTTTTTATACACATTATGAAAACCTGTTTGCATTTTGTACAGCTAGAAAATGACGATAATTGCATGGCTCACACATATGTCAATATAATAAATTTATTTGATTTATATATACCTACTCTCTTTAAACGAGCAACTGTGTATTTATGTATGCATGTATGTAAAAAAAAAAGTTCTTGAAAACAGCTCTCTATATTTTTTTGAAAATGGCACCCTGTTATTTTCTGGCCTAAAAACGATCTAGATAGGTTACGTGTTTGCTAAAAGTTTACTTAGAGCCTTAATTTTGGTTTATATATATCTCTGTGTGTGTATGTGTATATTCTTATATGTACTATTTTTAATATCTAGTTTTCAGTTAGACGTATTGAAAAACTTATTAAGTTTATTGCACATAAAATGGTTAAATATTTTTCTTTTTTCTTTTATTATTAACCCCTATTTTTAGCAAATACATTCTTACGAATACGCAAAATTCAGAGCTAATGAAGTACCTTCACAAGAAATTACAAAAAAGTAGTGTTATTTGACTCAGCACTTCCGTTGCTCAACATAGTACTATGTAAAATATTAGTATTATTTTTACTTATTTATTTATTTCCACTCTCAGTATCTTTATGTAGCTGCTATATTTCGTTCCAGGAATCCTGCGTTATTAAAGTAGCTAGTCTTGAAGATGCTTCAAAATTTGTCTTATGCAGTGCAAAACCTAATTTCAGACAAACTGTGATAGATACTCAGATAACTTTAAATTTCACTTTTGCTAAATCTAATGGCTTGAAAAACAATTCGCTAGTAGACGTCACAGAAGTGAAGAAGGTTCTGAAAGCTACAAAAGTGTATGTTGAGCCTGTGTCCAGTGGTGACTATGAAGTCATAGTAAGTAATGTCAATCGTATCTAATCACCATTTAGGCTGGTGCTCCTATTCTTTTTGTTTCTTATTATTATTGTTTGTTCTTGGGATCCCTTTGCTGCAAGTTGAAGGCAAGTGAAGGCACAAGTTGAGTAATTAGTTTGTGAGTGTACCCATTACTGTAGGCCTACTGGTGTATGGGCTACCCAGTGTGTAGTGCAGACAAAGGATATCCTATGCAGACATAAATAGACTCAAGTGCAGTCTAGTGCAGGCGCAAGATATCCAAGCCATAAGATATCCAATGAGAAGTAAAAGCATAAAATCTTAAAAAATGTTCTTTCTGGAATGTTTAGTGTTTTTCAAGTAAGTTCAAATCTTAAAATTGTCATGCGTAATTGATAGACGTTTTCTGTTTGATTATTTCCTTGATCCATAAGATCAGATCCAGATAACAATGCACAAGCGAGAGGTAGAAAGAAAACATTTATTTCTCAGTTTTTCTCTCTAGCAAAAAAAGGAAATAATATATATATATTTATTTGTGCCCGCTTATTATAAAAATGAGAAAAGAGCGGAGTATCAAATGAAAAAAGAAAAGGAAAAAAAAACATAGCTAACGCTAAAACTTAATTCACATAAACGCAATCACATAAATAGTTGAGTCAGCTGTGAATCGTATAGCTTGCTGAGAGATCGCTCGGAAGCTCTACGCTTTATGTTGATCACTTTACTTAATGGATTGAATATTCCGTATATCGATGAGATCTCCGTGTTAGAGCACCTGAGTGGAAGTCCCAGGCAAAATATTGCGTATCGGTAATAAGTGTTCCGTATTTTTCGATGCTCGGTGAGAGACAACATTTCCCAAAAGGGCAATATATGCCAGATTATGAGAGAGACAACGGTATTGAAAAATTTTGAAATAATAAAACGTTTGAATGACCTCTTGCATTTGACAGTGTTCCCGTAAGATGATCGGATAGACCTGCAGATTGATTCGGTCAGCAGGCCTCTAGTGGATCCAAGCGTCTGGCCGTGATACCAAGGTATTTCAGGGACTAGGGCTGCTGGATTCTAGTACTATTGATGACGAGATTAGTATCTGCCGGTTAGCACTATTAAAAACAATAAATTCCATTTTCAATGTTGACCCGCAGTCCTATTCTTCTATATAGGGTCACTAGGAGGTGAAGATTCTCTTGTACACCCCTGAGCGTGCTGCTTAGGAGTAACAATCATCTGCATATGAAATAAAACTGAGATCCACGCCCTTTGTAAAAAATGTCCCTCGAATGGGTTCAGCTACGGAATAAATTGCAAAATTGAGCATGGTGGGGCTTAGACCAGACCCGTGTCTGCTGTACTGAGCTTTCAACTCCCTTTGAAAGCTCAATGGGCTCAGAAAGCTTTTGCCTACTGTGTCCAGCGATATTTTCCCATCCCAAAACAAGACGGGTGTGCGTGTGGGAGTACCGATCATGGAGAGCTAGGATAATGCTGTGATCTAAACCTGAATCTAAGAGGCAGCACAGTGCTTGCGAGTGGACGATTGAGTCGAAGGCAGCAGCAATGTCGACACTACAGACAAACAGCGCCTTTTTGATCAGAGGTGTAGTTGTTATTAGTCTCTTTAGTAGCTGACGGGCTACTAAAGAGAAGGAACTGTGATTTGCCTGTAGCTTTTACAAAGCAGTGGATCTTTATCCTTTTTCAGAATATTGGACGTGCGGCCGCTGTGAAAGTTGGCAGGTGTGAGTCCCTGTTCGATGCACATTTCGAACAGTAGGGCTAAATATTGATATAGAATTTCTGTGCCATGTTGTAAGTATCTCGGAGTAATCCCATCGAGCTCCGGAGATTGTTCTTTTTCAATGTTTTTTTTTAATTATTTCAACATGCCATTTAGAAATAATGACCGTAGTGTGGCGGAGTTTTGACCTACCTGTCTTTCTTTGTAGCTTAGATCTTGAAGTGTGGTCCAGCTCATTGAGTGGTGGTGCGAACACGTGCTTTTAATAGTTTACCCACTTTCATCAGAAATGGGACTTTGCACCTCACCGTCAGCCCTGTTTGATTGGAATTACTTTAAGAATTTTTGGGTAATTTTTACAATAATTTGATAGTTACTCCGCTTGTTGTGCTTGTATGCTCTCGACAGTAAAGTTAAATTCTTTTTTGGCATTCCTTCCCCAATCTTTCTACAGTTGGTACCAGAATCTGGATCTCTTCTTGATAAACTTGGCAAGTGGGTTATCCCATCCGTTTTTACGAGTGATGGGGTACACTTGCCACTGGCGCAGAGGCTGATTCCGCCAAATTCGTCGAGTGTACGATTTCGGAGCAACAGATATTCAGAGCTATTCTGTCTTCTTTTTTACCATGAGCAAGCAGGTGGAACGGTACTTTAATTGTAGCAAGAGTCGAGTCAAGGATATTTTTGTACAAAGATTGCTCTACTCTATGCCAATCACTCTTTATGAACCATGATCGAACGGGGTACCACTTGCGGATCAAGAATGGTACTAATAAGCTAATTCCAAGATGATCACTACAGTTGTGCTCAGAGTGCATAACTGCTTTCATCCCCGTCGGGAGTTGGAAATTGAAAAAAAAGTGATTGATATCAGACGTTGTCAAGGATGCGCTATGAACAAAAGTAAAGAACTTAGATTTTGGGACTGGAGACATAGTGCCTTGCAGATACTCCCTAAGTATAGTGAAGAAACGGTCATCATCTAATAGCTGGCAATTTAAGTCCCCATAGATAATAATCTTTTCTGACTCGTGTTGTTCGACCGACCTCTCGAGTCTCAAACAAGCGTTTGTATGTCGCCTTTTTGAAAGAACGCCACGATAATTTGTGGGGAGGTACACTGATATGACGACAAAACCGCTAGGGCCAGGGCCAATATTAAAAAATATTTAGTTTGTGTGAACTGTCATTACTAATTACCAAAACCGTTTCGAGATGATTTCGATATTCCCTTTTTTGTTCAAGAAGGTGGAAAAATCATTTTTTTTTCCGGATAAGTTTGTGTATGTTTTTCTGTGATGCACAGCTCAGAGTACACGGTGTGCATGGCGACCCCGTTTTGTAGTTACTCCTGAATGTGCAACTACCGAACAGAGTTAGACAAGCTATATACAAAACTTTGACTGTTGTAATAGCAGAAGAAACTATCCAAGAAAGAAAGTAATTTTTTAATTTTTTCAGGTATCAAACTTAGAGGGAATACAGTCGTCCTTGTTAGAGCAGTTTCAAGTAGTTTGGAAAGGGGCAGTCATTCCAATACGTTTTCAGGGTCTCCGATCCTCTATTCGTGTCTGTAAGTGCTTCCTATTCCTAGCCCTCTTCAAAGATCAAAGACAACAAATAGGGAATACGCCTTTCTTTAACTCATCAGAGAGCTACGAATAGATATAGATTTTACAAAATTAGTTTTGGTGCTTTTTTATGCTCCTTAAAAATGACAATACTGACATTCCACAAATCCTACTAGTAAGATGCTGGAAAGGCATTTGGTATTAGTTCCTTTTTGTTAATACTGTATACAACGGAATCTTATTTCAGAAAAGCATTACAGCTAATGATAAATTAGGATATTAGTTTGTGCATAGTATTTTTCTGGCCTCGATATATTTTAGTGCATAATACCAGGAAATAATTTATTCTGTATTTTGCATTTGAGCTGAAGTGCTTACAAATTAAATTTAGCTTCGGGCAACCTTAATTTGGATGTAATATAAGCTATGAAGTAGCTAAAAAAAACAGAAACTGTTCTACTGTTCGATAGCAGTGTGTGGAAAATTCTCATATCAATCAGTTTTAAAGGATTTTACTCAATAAAGACTAGCCATGTACACATCACGTGCACACATCGAATATATACAAATGTTAACTTTTCAGGAGAAGGGAAAGCTAATTTTAGGATGTTCTCCCTTGCTCATGGGTGTAAACATTAAATAAAATCCCAAAAAGAAGTTTTACTAACTTGGATATTAAGAATAAGATTAAAAACCATAGACTCTCTCTCTCTCTCTCTCTCCCTCTCTCTCTCTCTCTCCTCTCTCCTCCCTCCTCCCTCCTCTCTCTCTCTCTCTCTCTCTCCTCTCTCTCTCTCTCCCTCTCTCTCTCTCTCTCTCTCTCTCTCTCTCTCTCTCTCTCTCTCTCTCTCTCTCTCTCTCTCTCTCTCTCTCTCTCTCTCTCTCTCTCTCTCTCTCTCTCTCTCTCTCTCTCTCTCTCTCTCTCTCTCTCTCTCTCTCTCTCTCTCTCTCTCTCCCTCTCTCTCCTGTCCTTTGTTTTCTTTTCATCATGCTTTTCTTTCTCTGATATTTTGAATTGTAACTATGTCTCTCACATGGATGACACGTTGTTGTTATTTTTTTATTCATATTTGAACTGGTACTAATTGAGCTGTGTGCATAAGTGTCTAGCAAGCAGCTTTTACCACATTTATTATATAAGCAACCATTTACAGTGCGTTTAGACAATGATGGTCAAATCTATGGGCGTCTAGTAGAAATGACTGAAGTTCATATTTTGGATCCCAAACATCAGCAAAGTGATGAAGAAACTAGAAGCTTTTCTGAATTTTCCTTTGAGGGTTACGGCATAAACAGCAGCTTTATCAAGAGAAAGTTTAAGTTGCAGAATGATATGGCCTTCGTTTGCAGAAACACACTTTAGCAAACTTTGGACTTGTAAACAACTTCAGTGAGCTCAGTGGTTTGTTAAAATATGACGAAAAGGAAGTTCTTGTTAAACTTATTTTGGATGACTCCGTGCCAGTATGTCATATATTCATGTCTGATAGTCTTTTTAGCTGTCTAGAGCTTAAAAGGCCGTCGTTAATTGTGTTTAAATGGATAAATGTCTGTCAAGTGAAAGAACCAAAGCGTCTTGTTGTGAAGCATAAACAGGTGAGCTTTTGGTTTAATATTGTAGATAATTTTATCAATAGTTTCCGCTTAGGCTTTTAATACCGGTTCTGTTTAGTATTTATAGACCGAAAGTTGTCTAATTATAAAACTCCTTTCCAGAAGTTTGTTTTCAGGTTTAAGCTTAGCCTTTTTTATTTTTTGGTTTTACCAAATTAAAGTTTAAATTTTATTAACAAAGGTTACAAAAAAAAACATACCATAGGTTCTAAAAGGTTATAGTCGTCTGAGGAACCTATGACTACACAAAAATTGATTATCTAGGTTTTATACAGACAGTAAAGAAAGCATAAACAAAAATAATAAGAATTATAAAGAAATGAGAAAAATAAAGGATGGAAAGAAAAAAAAAGAAAAGTAGAAAAACTAGAGTCTTGTTTTGATTGCTTTCTATTTGATTTTATTTTATATTTGCCTTTTCTCCTTGTTTTTTTCTTAGTTTTTGTATTTTTGGTTTTTGTACTTTAAAACATTTTTTAAAACCTATTCTTGGACTGGATATGCCTTAATAGAGATTGTTGCGAAAATATGTAAGATTTCTTTTTCTTTCTTGCCTAAAAAATTTCCTGTTTTTGTTTGTTTACCATGTCTAGCCTGTGTAACCAAGTGTCTGTCCTTCCATGGAGCAATTATAGTATATGTTGTTGCTCAATGAGGAAATTCCCAAAAAGAATGGTCTTAATGGACTCTAATTGTTTGTCAACATACTGCTTTCTATTTGTATATTACAAACTCGATTATATTATATAGTTCGCACAAAATAATCGATATTTTCGGCCAATTAAGAGAGCAGTTTTCATTTTGTTAGCGTTCCTCGTTTTGGCATTTATTTAAACATACAGTTCTAAAATTTAAACTGTTCACAGTTTTTAAATAACAGTAGTCATGTTGTTTTTAGTGATTATAGTTTATGCAAAATGTTTTTATAGTTTGTTCTGTTTGAAACATTCCATTAAGAAAAATTCAACATCTTCATGATATAAAACCTTTTCTATTCACTATATGGAAAACATTCAGTTCGGTAGAGCAAGTCAGTTTCACTCCTGAAAATTTCTTTAAGTCCAAACCAACTAAATTTTATAGAGAAGGAAACTGATAAGCTAATCAACTGATACCACTTAGCTGATACACTGTCACACATAATATTCTCTGTGCAGCAACTTAATATTTTTAAGCAGGCTATTTGCGACCTGACCTAATGATTTCCTTTTCCAGGGTATTTCGCTAACATTAGCAGAGAAGGATGTGAGAAACTTAGCGAATGGAACTGCTCATGTTTTTATCAATGAAGGAATGCAAATACAGCTATGCGACACAACTGCAAGCCTACACTTAGATCCGGAGAACTTAACCTATTGTAAAGTCAGACCTATCACATTAAAATCGATCCCTATTGTTTTTGAAGAAGAAAAAGAACAGCTTCAAAAACCTGTTCTTGTGAAAAACAACGTGCTAATTGAAGAGTAAGTCGTCAATGCTACTTGTTAATCAAACGAAACACATCCAAAAAGTGAAGTTAGATTAATCCTAGTGAAATTTAACCTTGATATAACCTTAAATTTTATATAATAATATAATTTGGGCTATATATTTGTACATTAGGGGGTGGGGTGTGGGGTAAAGTATTTGGACAGCGTCCCTAACCTAACTTACCCCACTCCCCCTAATGTGCAAATATATAGCTTAAATTATACAAGTCCAATGCATTATATCACCCGTCACTTGTCTTTGTGGTTATGAAACCGTTGTGTGTGAGATCTAAATTAAGCGTAATTCTCGAGTGAGTTCCGTTTAATCAACTAGTACCTCTTCAAGCTCTATTTCTCTGCATAATAGTGCTGTAAAAACATCTGAAAGTCCGCATTGAAGTTAGAAGTTTATGTTCTCGCCTGTGTAAGCTCAAATAATGCTGTCCAATAGACCTTATATCAGAACCTGTCTTTTGAGTAGAGGGGGGACATCGAAGGCCTTTGGAATTTGTCTAAAACTGCTCTTTTTGCAAAATATATGCAGAAAACGATTTCATTTTTGTGAAAGAGTATTATTTTAATGGTGAAATGCAATAGGGAAAATAATTTTGCTTTTCTTGGAGATTTCAAAGGTGCAACTGATTTCAAAAGTTTTCAGAGTAGAGGAGCTCATAGGGGCGGGTAATCAAATCTTGTTAATCCAAACCAGGAAAATAAACATTTCTCAGAACTTTATTATTGACTGTTCAACTATCTATATCAAATAATAAGAGGTCGTCTCTGTTTTTTATTTCCAGTTGTTTTTTTTTTTTGCTTCCATTTTGTAAAAATACGTATCTGAAAACGTGGCTACTTTTACTTATTAATTAAAAAAAACTTTCCGAAAAATAAGTTTTTTCAAAGAAAAGTAAAGGCCATTTTAAACTTAAGCTCAGGAGATACAAATACCTGTTAAAATTCAAACTCAAAACGACCAGAAATTACTATTAAAGAATAAATGAAACCCAAAACGAACAGAAATTAAATAAACAATCATAGAAAAAAACATATAAAAAGTAATAATATAAATGAATAAATAGATCTTAAAGCAAGTAATGCTTCGATTGAATATGAAAATCAAGCTTAAAACGAAAACAAATATTTTGCTATTAAAGTATAAATGAAACTTAAAACGAGCAGAAATTAAATAAACAATCAATGCAAACAAACATACAATATATATTAATGCAAATGAATAAATAAATCTTAAAACGAGTGAAACTTAAATTGAATATGCAAATCAAGTTTGAATCGAATAAAAATAACTATAAACAAGAGTTTGGGTATCGCCTCACTGCAGAAGCCTAAAACCTACTGCGTCATTGGCGCTTTATTGAAAACAATTCTTTGAAATGTTTTCACTTTTGTAACTTTAAGAAGTCAAAAATTAATTAAGATTTTAGGGAATGCACATTAGGGAATTGACAATGCACATTTTTTTCAGTAAACTCATTTGAATTTTTTTTTTTCAGTAAAGCACAAATTATATTTTGGCTTTTAGAAAGCATAGGGGTTTTGAACCCTACTTGTTTTGAGTTTGACTCTAATATTTAGTTTAATTTTTGTTCGTTTTGGGTTTCCTTTATTTATTGATACTGATTTGGGGTAGTTGTATGCTTGGTAGATTATATGATAGTCCAGACGCCAGGTGTTGAAAATGTGAATCATACCACGACGGAATGGGGCTGCTACGAGAATTAGCCTACCCTCCACCCCTTAAATGATCATGCGGATTCAAAAATACCAATGGCACTTGCTTGCGAGTGGTGGAACACTCTGAAACTTGACATTTTATTATATTTTTGGTGTTTCATGCAAGAAAATGCATGTTCCACAAAGTTTGAGGTGCAGTTTTCCCCTCAAATAGAAACGCCTAGAAGCCATAGAATGTTTTCATAACAAACTAACACGATTAGTTATAAAAAATGGCAGAGTTAAAAAAAAAAAAAATGGCAAAACTATATGAGTCTTGAACAGTCTTGGAAAGTATAAACAAAATCAAATTGAATATTAGATATATAATGATATTAATTGTTGAAAGATCCATCAGTTCAAGATTTTTTTTCACTGTAATTTTTATTTTCATTTTCAATGCTGTAAGAACTGGAAAAGAATAAATTTGTAATATACGAGTAATTCGTTTTCAGTGAAGCACCAATGACGCAGAAGGCTTTAGGTTTTTACAGTTAAAGAAGGGCGCAGTATCCAAATTTTGTTTGTAGTGAAACTATATTTGTCTTGACCAATCTTGAAAAGAACTAATACTTAAACTGAATATTTGATACATAATGATATTAATTGCTAAAAGCTCATCAGTTCAAAATTTTACTGTAATTTTAATATTTATTTTCAATATTAAGTACAAAAGAAAACATTTGTAATATAATTCGTTTTCAGTAAAGCGCCAATGACGCAGTAGGTTTTAGGCTTCTGCAGTGAGGCGATACCCAAACTCTTGTTTATAGTTATTTTTATTCGATTCAAACTTGATTTGCATATTCAATTTAAGTTTCACTCGTTTTAAGATTTATTTATTCATTTACATTAATATATATATTGTATGTTTGTTTGCATTGATTGTTTATTTAATTTCTGTTTGTTTTAAGTCTCATCTATACTTTAATGGCAAAATATTTGTTTTCGTTTTAAGCTTGATTTTCATATTCAATCTAAGCATTACTTGCTTTAAGATCTATTTATTCATTTATATTATTACTTGTAATATGTTTTTTGCTATGATTGTTTATTTAATTTCTGTTCGTTTTGGGTTTCATTTATTCTTTAATAGTAATTTCTGGTCGTTTTGAGTTTGAATTTTAACAGGTATTTGTATCTCCTGAGCTTAAGTTTAAAATGGCCTTTACTTTTCTTTGAAAAAATTATTTTTCGGAAAGTTTTTTTAATTATTTTTTGTTCGTTTTGATTGGAAAAAGTTTCAAGTTTTTATGGCATGGGAGGCGGGTGCTTACTGTCCGATTATTCTTGACTTTAAAAAACGGATCTAGAACTTCAAATTTAAATCGAATGAGGCTTTTTTTCAAAGTCTATACGATTACCTCTTTGATAAAAACCCTATATATGAACAATAGACAGCTTGCATAACTTGTGGACAGCGATTGACAACAATGAATGGATTGAAAAAATAGCTCCAATAAGGGGATTTAGACCATTTCACTTGCTGACACAAAGGGATCACGACTGTTTGGAATTGACCTTAATAGGATTTTGTGTGCCAAGGCAATTTTACATCTATCACAGAGTATGTATTTTAACCTTATAATTGGATAATTATAATAGATTTCCTATGTGTTCTTCCCGTACAAAACCCCTTCCCATAAGTTATAAACCCCCTTAATAAGTTAAGAGTTAACAAGTTAACAAGACCTGTTAACTTGTTAATAAGTTAACAATTCAATTTTCAGTCAAATGAGCCCTCTCTAAAGTTTATACAAGCATCCCTTCCATAAGAAATAATGGGAAGGATTTGGAGAATCCTTAAATTACAACCCTTGCCCTGAGGGCTGTGGGGGAGTTGTCATCCTCAAAGACCTAATTTCCAGAACTTAAAACTACGTTTAATAAAATGGCTGTCTCAAAATTTTGATTGGATGTGTTTGGGGAAAGGTGGGCGTGAGAGGGGGGTTAGTTGCCCTCAAAAACATATTTTCTATCTGGAAATCAACTACGCTGAACAAAATGGCTATCTCAAAATTTTGATTGGATGTGTTTGGGGGAATGATGGGCGTGGGGGGGGGCTAGTTGCCCTCCAATCACTTTTGACTATTAAAAAGGGCACTATCCCTTTGAATTTCCAATCGAATGGGCGTTTTTTTGAAGTTTCTACAACAACGCCTTCTATAAAAACCTTATTTGCCCCCTGGGCATATCTTAAAACCCTTGCCCTGAAGGTTCTGGGGGAGTATCCTGCTCAAAAACATATTTTCTATCTGGAATCAACTACGCTGAACAAAATGGCTATCTCAAAATTTTTATTGGATGTGTTTGGGGAAATAATGGATGTGGGGGGGGGACTAGTTGCACTCCAGTCACTTTCGACTATTAAAAAGGGCACTAGCCCTTTAATTTCCAATCGAATGAGTCTGTTTTGAAGTTTCTACAACAACACCTTCTATAAAAACCTTATATGCCCCCAGGGCATAACTTAAAACCCTTGCCCTGAGGGTTGTGGGGGAGTGTCCTCCTCAAAAATATATCTTCTACCTGGAAATCAACTACACTGAACAAAATGGCTATCTCAAAATTGTGATTGGATGTGTTTGGGGGAATAATGGGCGTGGGGGGGGGGGGGCTAGTCGCCCTGCAATCACTTTTGACTATTCAAAAGGGCACTAGCTTTTTGAATTTCCAATCGAATGAGCTTTTTTTTGAAGTTTCTACGACAACGCCTTCTATAAGAACCTTATATGCCCCCAGGGCATAACTTAAAACCCTTGCCCTGAGGGTTGTGGGGGAGTGTCCTGAAAAATATATTTTCTATCTGGAAATCAACAATGCTGAACAAAATGGCTATCTCAAAATTTTGATTGGATGTGTTTGGGGAAATGATGGGCGTGGGGGGGGAGGGGGGCTACTTACACTCCAATCACTTTTGACTATTAAAAAGGGCACTAGCCCTTTAATTTCCAATTGAATGAGCCTGTTTTGAAGGTTCTATCACAACGCCTTCTATAAAAACCTTATATGCCCCCAGGGCATAACTTAAAACCCTTGCCCTGAGGGTTGTGGGGGAGTGTCCTCCTCAAAAATATATTTCTATTTGGAAATCAACTACGCTGAACGAAATGGCTATCTCAAAATTTTGATTGGATGTGTTTGTGGGGAATGATGGGCGTGGGGGGGGGGGGCTAGTTGCCCTTCAATCATTTTTGACTATTAAAAAGGGAACTAGAACTCTCGATTTCCAATCGAATGAGCCCCCTTTGAAGTTTCTACGACGACCCCTTCTATATGAAGTGCCTCTGGGGAAAACAAATAAAAATAAATAATAACAAATAATAAAACATTGGAGCCGTATGGCCTTTACTATAGGCAACGCTACAGCGTTGCCTCTTATAAATATGTAAAAGTATGCTTATAATTTATATTTATAATACTTATAAATAATACAAATAGCGAAATGGGAGGAGAGCTGTTTTGACGCATTCAGTAATTGCTTGTAATTTCTATAATCAACGTTGTTAAGTCAACATTTCTCTCTGAGGGAGCTGTCGGTATCAACCTGACTCATTAAGGAGGAAGAGCTAGAATCATTTACTCTGTTGGGGAAAAGGGGGTTCCTAAATTGTCGTTTTCAGCTCATTTATCTGAAAGGGTAAACGTGCAACCAAAATTAGCAAGAAGTAATATTTAGTGTCCTGGTTGTGTTTTTGGTGGCTTGACACAATCCAACCTTTTCTGAGGAAAAGCGGTCCCTAAGTTCTTTTCATTTGAACAACTACCAGAATTGGTTATATGATCTCAAGCAAATTCTGTGTATAGTAAGGATAGATTAATTTTCCTAGTACTGCCATTTTGTGGCGCATAGCTGATCTGATAATTGTGGGGGGGGTACCTTCATATTTGTCTTCATATTATCACACAAAGATACCAGATATAAACAAAATGGACAGGAAAGAAGGAATAGAGTCAAGTCTATGCTTTTCTGGTTCAGAGCCGATTGTACCTCTCTAGGCTATGGAGGAAAATTCTTGCAATCTGGACATTTACTAGAACGCATTTTTGGTAGCTCAGCAAAAGATCGTTGAAAGTTGAGAGCTGATTTCCCCATTTTGCGTTTTGGGGTCTGGAATACGGCCTTTGCAGGGGGACGGGGCTCTGAGCTCTTGTCTTAAGCACATTTATCAGGAGGGGCTGCGGGTCCAAATCAACATTGGTGAGTATTAAGACCTAGGCTTGTAGTTGTCCCTTTAACGATCTGCACCTGAACTGACCTCTGTGGAAGTCTCAAGGGTGCCAGAATGTCTTTATTTCTATCTGATTAGTAAATCTAATTATCGTTCAAAGTAGTCTTTTGAAGAAGGGGCTACATCCATAATCCGTAAGAATGTTTTATGGGATCTCGACTAATTTGGTTGACATTGGTGCATAAGACTGTATTTGCGCTTTTAGACGGTTGAAGTTCAACCCAATTGACGTTGTTCCTTGTGTTGCTCCACAACCAGTGACCGTTGGGTCCCTTGGGTCATAGTTTCTGACCCTAGGCCTTTGCACCATATTTGAAGTTTCGACTCTATCCCCTGCTGATTAATATGCTTTCAGCGAAAACAAGAGTTTGGTTGAGGTAATTTAGATTTGCCTCAGCCTCTTTAGTCGATTTTCCGCTAGATTATTCCCTTAGATCCTAACTGCACTTGAATTTAAAGACTAAACTGTATGTTTATTCTTTATTTAGCTAGGTATCAAATTGGCTCTATTCCGAGGCTTATAAAACTTAAAGCATTCACATACTTCGTGGTAATATTGTAACTATAAAATAAAAAAATAAACAAAAATACTCTGCAATTTAGTTAGGATTAAAAATGACATTTCGGAATGATATATGGATAGTGATAAACTTGTCAGTGTGCAAAATTCTTGGATCGGCACTAACATTAAAAGCAAAAAGAAGAAATTCTGAGCCGCACCGATTTTAGAAAATATCAAAGCAAAAGCGCGAAATGATTTGCTGCTGGATATTTTCGCTAACCCAAATATTTGGTTTCCATCTTAAATTTTAACATGCTGTGAGTTGCATGGTAAGTAACCATTTCTGTATTCTGCTGTAATCTCAAAGAGGTTTCACTTTTGTCTATGGGCTGTTGTGAATGGAACACTAAAATAACAAAAGAGTAGTGTCATTTGGTTTCCGAATCAACACTATTTACAAATATAATGGTTGTTATCTCGACAATAAGCCCCATTCCGCCTAATGAGATCAGATATAGCCCAGGGCTAAATAGAAAACTAAAAGAAACAACTATAACTGTAAAATTCTTATTTTATAAAATTCTTATAAAGAAAGCTTCTATTAATTAGATTTTCACGTTTCCTTCCATTTCTATCCACGTTTTAAATCATTTTTTGATAACCTGTTTATTTATCTGTTGTGATTCTTTCGGAATGATATAAAGCCATTAACAGGTAACACAAAAAAAACTCGCTAACGAAAAGGCACGACAATTCAAGCAATGAAACATAACAGATAAATATATTATTTTGGGATATATCTGGCGCCAGTCTCTTTGTTGGGAATCGGTGGTATTACCCTTTTGTCAGTAGGCTAATATCCGTACTACCTTTTATACAGTGTTACCCTCAAACAAATTTTAGAAGTTGAGTATATAATGCAGAAGTAACGTTGACTCAGTAAGCAGTTCAGTATTAGGCTGCATGTAAAATTAAATACCATTTGCTTTAGATCCTATTTATGTCTTTTACAGTTTGCATGATCAGCAAGCCTTATAGACATTGTATTATCGTGTCTACCCGTGGACCCTGAATTACATGGGACTCCGCAGTACCTCGTATCTGGATGCAAATTTGGCAATATTCTAGTCACAGGTAAGGTGCAATTATTGTTGTTCAACCTTTTTTTTTGTAATATTGGTATTTAGGGAAGATGTAGCTAAAGAAATGGAAGGATAAAGTTGCAGGAAAGGATAATGCGATTGCATAGCTCTCAGTTCATCCAAGGGTTTGTGTACATATAAATAATAAATATAGTGGGGGGATTTATTTTTGCGTGAATTATGTTGAACTTTGTGCCAAATATAATGGGGAAATTTAATAATATAATCTGACAGAGAAAAAGGGATTGCCTCTTGAAGTTACTGTTGAAGAACTCCTAGTCTAGAAGTGTAGCCATATCATCCAGAGTCAACTCATTGCCAAATTCCATTAATGTTACATGAAAATTAGGTTCCCTATGAGAGCGTTACTGGAGACACTTTGAACTAGTTACCTACCACGTATCGAGATGCAAACATATATGAAGGAAAAACACAAATAAGAAAGTAATAGATTTATTGTGACTTACATTAGTTCATTCAGCAGTGTACGAGTATAAAACTTCAAAAATCTTCTTAAATGCTCTGATTCAATTGTACAGACAGAATTGAATTCATGAATAGAAGTCTGATCTAACTCTCAACTAAGTTTCATATTAGTCTGATCTTTCCATCCTATTTTCACTAAGGTATAACACTGGTTTAGCTTCTGAGCAATAACAACTAATTCACGATTGGACCAACTCCTCTTGGGGCACCCCCACCTTCTTCTTATGCTGACAAAATAAGATTATTATGCAGTCTGACGGTCCAATCATTTTATCACAATTTTTGGTCATTAAACTTTCACATTCCTACAAGAACTTCATACTTTGTTTAAAACAATGTCCTGCAATTTTTTCAGGTACATTTCGCAAATATTCTTCAAATCCCTCTCATTTGAAATTTCAATAGAACGTGCTTCCTTTGTACTGCAAATCAACCCGTATTCTTTCCGCTTTTGAAATCTGTCAAGAGTATTTGGGAATGCTCAAGTCTCTTTTGTTCACAGAAACAAAGAATGTGAAGTTCTACAAAGTACGAATTTGTTTTTTTGCTTGAAATTCATCAGGTTGGTATGCAAACATTAATCATCTCTTTTATTTGTGTTTTAAAGGGATATCTGATTGAGAATAAATTGCGGTTTTCCTTTCCTTGTTAGGAATTTAGACGAAAGTTTGAAATGGGATATAAACGCAATGAAGGGGAGTTTAACTTATCTCGAAAGTATTTTCAGAAGGAAATAAGTTTCTTATATATAAAGAGAAGATTTAAGTTATTTTATTTTCTTCTCACGGTACATAAGGAACATGTACAAAAAATCATTGTTAGCAGGGATACGTTTAAAACAAAACTGGTTGGAGCCAGTATGCCAATATGACATATTTGCGTCCAAGCAAATTAAACTTATTGGCGTCGGGTTTAAACATAAATTATGTTAAATAAATGGCGTTTAATCCATTTAGGATAAATGACTTGACTTCGTACTTTGTCGTTCTAAGTATATTATTTACCGTGTTTGCCAGTAAAGTTTTGATTTTTGTTTCATTCAAGATGAATGAATACATTAGCATAAAACCCACTGTTAAATTTAAGTGTAATTTCTTAAATCAATGTATGGGGTTTTGTGAAATGATTGGATTTAAAGTTGGAGCCGGCACCGTAATTTTGAGTTTGAGACATGTCTGGTCCTTAGAGAAGATACAAAATATTTTTATCAATTTTGGTTGGGGGGGGGGGGGTTGTAAATAAATAATTGATTGAATTACTATAGCCTCTGTAAAGTTGAAATGTTTTGTTATAAGGTTTGGGGTGCCAATTAGGATGTGTGATTTGTATTAGTTATTTATTATTTATTAATTTAATTATTATTCATTAAGCACAAAAGGAATATAGTTAAGGCCGTTCCCTGAACAAATGGCTAAAATACAATTTTCGAAACCATCACACTCGCACAATTCTAAAACATATGTTTAACACGACAAAAGTTGATTTTTAAGGTGACCACAATGGTAGAGCTCAAATTCAAAGTTGCCGAATAGCACTTAATCAGTTGAGTTTTCAACTATTGTGTTTTCTATATCAAGTGATAGCAGAGCATTGTCCTTATCATTATAACACTAAATTATTTAAATCGTAGGGTAACTAGCATTACCTGTTATTTGTCTAAATTCATATCTATATTAAATACAATTTATTTATTGGGTTATTTTATTATTTATTTTATAATACTGTACTATTTTTTAATGTATTTTTGCCACCCCCTCGGATAAGTTTTTTTATTTCTCGGGGTGGCTGTCAATACTGATGTTGTTTTTTCTTGTGTAATAACTATAAATCCGATTGTATTCTGTGTCTTTCTTTTTCAATTGTTGTAGGTGGCTTAGGCTGTGGGAAAACTACTTTTGCTGATCAGATCTGCAAGAAACTGGAAGACCCACCATTTGGTATAAAAAGCTGTTTACTTGAATTGCGTCCATTGGAAGGGTAAATATGATTTTTGGCCATATATTTGTTTTAAATTTCAGTGGATTTTTTCCTGTTGCTGAATGATAACGATAATGCTAGTTTTATTTAAGGAGTTATTAAGCTACAAACAATAATAAAGCGATATAGCGTTATAGCTGTAAAATAAAAGAACAAAAGTGAATATGGAAAATCGTTCTAAGGCTAAAATTGCCATGAACAAGAATTTTGTTAAATACAAAATGAGCTTGTAAGAGATTAGGTCGCAAAAAAGTTGTTCTAAGGCTAAAATTACCACTAACAACGTTATACATCAAAGAAACGGTAATTCAAAGAGCATTTTATGAAACACAAAATTAGTTTGTACGAGAGTAGGTGGTAAAAAATCCTTCTAAGACTAAAATTACCATGAACAAGATTATGTTTCAAATAAACTTCTTCTTATGTTAGAAATGTTTTAATATTTCGGCTATGGTAATTCAAAGAGCATGGTTAGGTCGCAAAAAAAAACTGTTCTAAGGCTAAAATTACCACTTACAACGTTGTATATCAAAGAAACTTCCCATTATGAACAGCATTACCATGAACAGCATTATGTATCAAAGGAACTTCCTGTTATGTTTGATTGTTTTTAATATTTTGGCCACGGTAATTCAAAGAGTATGTTGTGAAACACAAAATGAGCTTATACAAGAGTAGTTGGTAAAAAATAGTTCTAAGACTAAAATTACCATGAACAAGATTATGTATCACAGGAACTTCCTTTTATGTTTGGCAATTTTAACACTTTGGCTGTGGTAATTCAAAGAGCATGTTGTCAAACACGAAATGATTTTGTAAGAGATTAGGTCGCAAAAAGTCGTTCTAAGGCTAAAATTACCACTAACACGTTATACATAAAAGAAACGGTAATTCAAAGAGAATTTTATGAAACACAAAATTAGTTTGTACAAGAGTAGGTGGTAAAAAATCCTTCTAAGACTAAAATTACCATGAACAGCATTATGTATCAAAGGAACTTCCTCTTATGTTTGACAATTTTTAACACTTTGACTATGGTAATTCAAAGAGCATGTTGTCAAACTTAAAATGAGTTTGTATGAGATTAGGTCGCAAAAAAGTCGCTAAAATTACCCCTAACAACGTCATATATCAAAGGAACTTCCTCTTTTGTTTGAAATTTTTTAGTGTTTTCGCTACGGTAATTCAAAGAGCGTGTTGTCGAACACAAAATGAGTTTGTACAAGAGTAGGTGGGAAAAAATCGTTCTAAGCCTAAATTACTATGAACAACATTATGTATCAAAGGAACTTCCTCCTATGTTTGACAATTTTTAACACTTTGGCTACGGTAATTCAAAGAGCATGTTGTCAAACAAGAAATGTGGTAAGATATTAAGTCACAAAAAGTCGTTTTTAAGGCCAAAATTACCATGAACAATGCCATATTTCAAAGGAACTTCCTCTTATGTTTGAAAGTTTTCAAAGTTTTTGCTACGGTAATTCAAAGAGCGTGTTGTCGAAGGCTAAAAGATTATGTTTCAAATAAACTTCTTCTTATGTTAGAAATGTTTTAATATTTCGGCTATGGTAATTCAAAGAGCATGGTTAGGTCGCAAAAAAAACTGTTCTAAGGCTAAAATTACCACTTACAACGTTGTATATCAAAGAAACTTCCCATTATGAACAGCATTACCATGAACAGCATTATGTATCAAAGGAACTTCCTGTTATGTTTGATTGTTTTTAATATTTTGGCCACGGTAATTCAAAGAGTATGTTGTGAAACACAAAATGAGCTTATACAAGAGTAGGTGGTAAAAAATTGTTCTAAGACTAAAATTACCATGAACAAGATTATGTATCACAGGACTTCCTTTTATGTTTGGCAATTTTTAACACTTTGGCTGTGGTAATTCAAAGAGCATGTTGTCAAACACGAAATTATTTTGTAAGAGATTAGGTCGCAAAAAGTCGTTCTAAGGCTAAAATTACCACTAACAACGTTATACATAAAAGAAACGGTAATTCAAAGAGAATTTTATGAAACACAAAATTAGTTTGTACAAGAGTAGGTGGTAAAAAATCCTTCTAAGAGCTTGTACGAGAGTAGATCGTTAAAATTCGTTCTAAGGCTAAAATTACCAAGAGACAGAGTTATTTATCAAGGAAACTTCCTCTTATGTTTGAAATTTTGAAATATTTCGGCTACGGTAATTCAAAGAGCATGTTGTCAACAAACAAAAAAAAGCTTGTAAGAGATTAGGTCGCAAAAAAAGTCGTACTAAGGCTAAAATGATCACCAACAACGTTATATATCAAATAAACTTCTTCTTATGTTAGAAATGTTTTAATATTTTGGCTACGGTAATTCAAAGAGCGTGTTGTGACACACAAAATTAGTTTGTACAAGAGTAGGTGGTAAAAAATCCTTCTAAGACTAAAATTACCATGAACAAGATTATGTATCAAAAACATATTGTTGTCCATGTTAATTTTAGTCTTAGAACGTTTTTTTTTACCACCTACTCTTGTACAAACTCATTTTGTGCTTCACAACATGCTCTTTGAATTACCGTAGCCAAAATATTTAAAAATTCAAACACAAGAGGAAGTTTCTTTGATATATAACGTTGTTAGGGGTAATTTTAGCGACTAAAATTACCATGAACAAGATTATGTATCAAAGGAACTTCCTCTTATGTTGGAAATTTTTTAACACTTTGGCTATGGTAATTCAAAGAGCATGTTGTCAAACACAGAATGAGTTTGTAAGAGGTTAGGTCGCAAAAAACTGTTCTAAGGCTAAAATTACCACTAACAACGTTATATATCAAAGAAATTTCTATTGTTTGATTTTTTTATATTTTGGCTACGGTAATTCAAAGAGCATGTTGTGAAACACAAAATTAGTTTGTACAAGAGTAGGTGGTAAAAAATCGTTCTAAGACTAAAATTACCATGAAAAAGATTATGTATCAAAGCAACTTCCTCTTATGTTTGAAAATTTTTAACACTTTGGCTATGGTAATTCAAAGAGAATTTTGTTAAATACAAAATGAGCTTGTAAGAGATTAGGTCGCAAAAAGTCGTTCTAAGGCTAAAATTACCACTAACAACGTTATACATCAAAGAAACGGTAATTCAAAGAGCATTTTATGAAACACAAAATTAGTTTGTACGAGAGTAGGTGGTAAAAAATCCTTCTAAGACTAAAATTACCATGAACAAGATTATGTTTCAAATAAACTTCTTCTTATGTTAGAAGTGTTTTAATATTTCGGCTATGGTAATTCAAAGAGCATGGTTAGGTCGCAAAAAAACTGTTCTAAGGCTAAAATTACCACTTACAAACGTTGTATATCAAAGAAAACTTCCCATTATGAACAGCATTACCATGAACAGCATTATGTATCAAAGGAACTTCCTGTTATGTTTGATTGTTTTTATATTTTGGCCACGGTAATTCAAAGAGTATGTTGTGAAACACAAAATGAGCTTATACAAGAGTAGGTGGTAAAAAAATCGTTCTAAGACTAAAATTACCATGAACAAGATTATGTATCACAGGAACTTCCTTTTATGTTTGGCAATTTTTAACACTTTGGCTGTGGTAATTCAAAGAGCATGTTGTCAAACACGAAATGATTTTGTAAGAGATTAGGTCGCAAAAAGTCGTTCTAAGGCTAAAATTACCACTAACAACGTTATACATAAAAGAAAACGGTAATTCAAAGAGAATTTTATGAAACACAAAATTAGTTTGTACAAGAGTAGGTGGTAAAAAATCCTTCTAAGACTAAAATTACCATGAACAGCATTATGTATCAAAGGAACTTCCCTCTCATGTTTGACAATTTTTAACACTTTGACTATGGTAATTCAAAGAGCATGTTGTGAAACACAAAATGAGTTTGTACAAGAGTAGGTCATAAAAAATCGTTCTAAGGCTAAAATTACCATGAACAGCATTATGTATCAAAGGAATTCCTCTAATGTTTGACAATTTTTAACACTTTGGCTATGGTAATTCAAAGAGCATGTTGTCAAACTTAAAATGAGTTTGTATGAGATTAGGTCGCAAAAAAAGTCGCTAAAATTACCCCTAACAACGTTATATATCAAAGAAACTTCCTCTTGTGTTTGAAATTTTTAAATATTTTGGCTACGGTAATTCAAAGATCATGTTGTGAAGCACAAAATGAGTTTGTACAAGAGTAGGTGGTAAAAAAAAAACGTTCTAAGACTAAAATTAACATGGACAACATTATGTATCACAGGAACTTCCTCTTATGTTTGGCAATTTTTAACACTATGGCTGTGGTAATTCAAAGAGCATGTTGTCAAACACGAAATGAGTTTGTAAGAGATTAGGTCGCGAAAAGTCGTTCTAAGGCTAAAATTACTACTAACAACGTTATATATCAAAGAAACTTCCTCTTGTGTTTGAAGTTTATTAATATTTTGGCTACGGTAATTCAAAGAGCATGTTTTGAAGCACAAAATGAGTGTGTACAAGAGTAGGTGGTAAAAAATCGTTCTAAGACTAAAATTACCATGAACAACATTATGTATCAAAGGAACTTCCTCTTATATTCGACAATTCGTAGCACTTTGGCTATGGTCATTCAAATAGCGTATTTTTAAAAACAAAATGAGCTTGTACAAGAGTAGAACAAATTTACTTATGTTGCGATCTTCAATTGTTATTAACGAACGATTGTTTTTCCAATAAAGCTATTTCGAAGGAACTTTTTTTATATTAAAAGCTCTAAATTCTTCCTATTTAGAACTAAATAGGGATTGATAATAAAAATGGGAACCAAATTTTTACAGCCAAATATAAATGAAAACAGATTGCAACAATTGAGAGAGTCTATTTCATTTGATAGGGTGTGTGTTGTAAATACCACTTTGACACAAAGTTTCAAGCAATGCCTTTAAAATGGCCTCAGACAACAGGATCAGAATATGCAGATGCCTTCATCCATTCAATATCCATTTATACGTTTGCTCTCCTAGACTAGAAAGAAAAGGATTGTAAAACTTAAATTAGATTAAGTTTTAAATTAGAATGTATTTTAAATCTAAGCTGGATAAACCTTAAATTAACAAATATTTTAAAGTTCAAGTAGGAATATCAATTTTCAGCATTATTCTAATGATTTGGGTTCAAACAAATAATAGCCAGTTAAATATTCAAACAATTATAGCATTTCGATTATTTAGTATGGATTTTGGAATAAGGACGATAGAAGATTTAATTCTTAGTCGAACTTCGTAAGACAAAAAAGAAGAATGTATTTTAAATCTAAGCTGAAATGGAGCAATATCTATTTGTTTTCATTGGTAATTGAAAGTAATTGACTTAGGCTACTATGAAATGGATGTAATGAAAACATCTTTTAAATAGAACGCTATTGGTAGGGTGGGGGGTGGGTGGGTCGCGAATAAATTGGACCATCATTTTGTTTCTTTCTCTTTTTGGAGCGATTTCGTATTGTTTTTGCATTACAAAATTATTTACTTTTCATATTTTGATTTTCCAAGGGAGAGGGATAATTGCCCAATCTGCCCTCTTCCTCGTTTGTGCCGAAATTCAGCTACTATCTGTAGCGAATCCTAAGATTTTTTTTTTCTTATGTGGTGAGTTTTATGCAATTAAGTGGCAACGAACAAAGCAAAACTTTTTACTGAGTTACTATGATGTCATTTTGTTATTATTTTAAAATCTTTTCTTATAAGTTACTCTCAACACAGTCTTTACGTGATTGACAACATCTATGAAATCAAATTAAAATGATACTATGGTACCATAGGTGGTACTATGCGCCATCAGAACATGGTCTTTGGCATCTGTAATGATTAATGAATGTACTACAGTAAATATAGGCATGTGTGCTCATGAACATCACTTCGAGAACAGCATTTAATCCATCTACTAGCTTTGTGATAAAATGAATTAAAATTTTTGAAAATAATTTTAAATACGAACGATCGAAACTTCTAGAGATCTTGTTGGAATAATGAAATTCAGTGAGGGATGGGAAGCGTTTTTAAGCTTGAAGCGGCTTTCTAAATTCTTAAAACCTCAAGTAGTCTTTAAATTAACACTGATAAAAAGTAATTTCCTGCAATACTTAAAAAATACAGGCACTAAAAATGTCCTTTTTGGGACTTAAGACACCCTCATTTCCCATGAAAACATTCTTTGGCGCACCTAAAATTTGTACGCACCTTGGTTAGCAAAGTTGTGTGATTTTTATGTATTTTAAGAAAGCTAGATTTACGTTGCTAGGGTAGCATGAAGTTTTTCGGGAATTTACTTCGATTCCTTTTCATCCGCATTGACATAATACTGAAGTTATCAACTTCTCAAAACTTTATAAAGGGTATACATCAGGAATAATTTATTTAAAACACGATCCCAAATAAGCTGTATTGCTAAAACCGTCTTTATCCTGAATTTTCGAATATTGAGTCATTATTTTTAAAAATGTATAAAAACTAGTGCTCTGTTACTTGGCCCCAAAAATAAAACGGAATACAATCCATGCTGTTATTTCAAAGATTATAGTATGTACAAGCTAAGGCTATATTAATTTACCTTACTATATAACACCTATTATTTCTAACAGTTTGACTCTGTGTCTAAAAACAATTTAATTCTATGAACAGTTTGACTAAACATAATTTGTTTTCTACGTCTGTTTCCGGCTGATACTATAACACATTTTTAGTAATTAGTAAACTATTTCATTGCTTTGCTTATTTCTTACAATTACTGTGCAATAGGTTTTATAAAGACAAAGTCTCCCATCTCAAAATGTATTGAAAACGACCAAAAAGGTAGACCAATTACCACAAGTATATAACTCCTCGTCCCCGAAGAAGAACAAGCCTTACGATTCTTGCTAAAAAGGCACTCATTGTAACAAATCGAAAAGTCTCCAAAAAAGAAATTTAAAGCCTGGTAGCGTCTGAGCCGTTACAATCAACTGTTTAAAATTCCTCGGTTAACGTCTCCTTTACTGTAAATACCTTTTTACTAAATTATAAGTAAATGCGGGCAATTTAGTGCGGAAGGTATGTGGGTCTCAGCAGGGGTGGCCACCTCTGGGAGTCCATCCACTCCATCTCTTTCACAAAATTACTTACCCTGTAAGTTCCAAGCAGATTGGTGGTTGGAAAGGGGAAATGTGCCTTTAAATTCATCGTTATCATGTCTCATTGACCCAGATTACTTGCCCTATGAATATCATGCCGATCAGTCACAATAAAAATGCCTGCCTATTTCTCTGCCGAAAATTCGGCGAGGGAGCTGGTCTTGGTAGGTCTATGGATGCGGTTCGTGCTTTGGGTCATACAGTTGAGAAATTCTTGCGGCGAAGGGTGGCGTGTCTTTGAGGGGCCACTTTCCTATTTCGTACTTGAAATCATACAGATTGAAAGTCATGCATATCTTTGATTCAAACAATTTGCAACGTGCCTACCCTTTCACTTAATTAAATACAAAAAAAAAACAGTTTTTTTTTTTAACTGAAAGTAAGGTGCGACATAAAACTTAAAACGAGCAGAAATTATTCCGTATATGAAAGGGGTTGTCCCCTCCTCAATGCCTCCCTCTTTACGCTAAATTTTGACTCTTTGTTTCAACTCTTTTTAAAACAATAAAAACTTTAGCGTAAGGAGCGAGGCATTGAGGAGGGGACAGCAAAAACGTGGAATGTGCAAAAATGTGGAATTTTGCCTTTTTTTTTTAGAGAAGGAAAATCACGGATGCGTTTTTTTTCTCCCATGGGTGATCATATCGAACCAGTGATCGTAGAAGATCGGAAGAGGATTCATTTCATCGGGAATTAAAAGTTTTAGTTCCCTTTTTAAGTGACCAAAAATATTGGAGGGCATCCAGCCCCCCTTTCCCCAATGTCATTTTCCCGTTTTTTCCCTAACGTAACCCGATCAAAATTTTGAGATTCATTAGGTCGAATAACCTAGTGATTATGTCTTTTAGGATGACGTGACCCCCCCCCACAGTCCCCGGTGGGAGGGCTGCAAGTTATAAACCTTGCCCTTATTTACATATAGTATTGCTTATTGGGAAGTATACAGACGTTTTCAGGGGGGATTTTTATGGTGGGGGCTTCGGAGGTTAAGTGGAAGGATCTTTTCATGGGGTAAGGGAATTTTCTATGGATGGGGAGCTGGATTTTCCAGCATTATTTCAGAAATTAATTTAAAAAAATAAGTTTTTAACTGAAAGTAAGGAGCAACATTATAACTTAAAACGAACAGAAATTATTTAGGTATATAAGGGGGGGGGGCCTCGTCAATACCTTGCTCTTTACACTAAAGTTTTTTTAGTACTTTAAAAAGAGCTATATGTTCTAATTAAACGGCCTTTGTAATTCATGAGTTATTAGAATTTGATAACTTAAAGAATTGGGACAAAAATTCGAACTTTAGCTTAAAGAGCGAGGTATCGACGAGGGCCTAACCTAACCTAACATCATTTTTATACAATCTTAAAATGGGCTTATCCCAGATTTGCCTCTCAATCACTCTGACTATCTGTCTTGGCTTTTTCTACAATTAGCCATGTCTTGATGCCTACAAAATACTTGGTTTAATCCCCCCCATATCCCTAATAATTTCTGTTCGTTTTAAGTTTTAATGTTGCTCCTTACTTCGGTTAAAAAGAACTTGTTTTGTTTTTGTCTTAATCATACTATAGAGCAACTTTCTTATATTACCATTAGGAGAGGAGCAAAGAGAAAACTCCTAATTTTTGAAACAGAGAGAACTAGTGATACCATTCTTCTACTTCATCCCCAAACCCAGAAAATAATATCACAAACTCAACAGAATAGCAAACAGAAATTGCTCGTAAAAGCAGAAGGTAGCACTTTCAGGCCCGTGGAGAGATGTTTCTTTTTTGGATTGAAAAATGTTCTATTTGTTAATGTAAGAAATATATGCTGGCAATGGGGGCAGGGGACAGTCGCTCACCTTAAACAGTTTTAGATTTTAACCTAAGTTTAATTTCAAACTACCAGATTGCTTACTTGCTTGAACAGAGCTTTCAACTCGAAAGCAAAAACACAGCTTGAAGAAACGAAATTTTTGCCGAACCGCCGAACAACTTCAAATAGTCTTCTCTGACGCATGCTATAAAACTTCGCTTCAACTGACACACTGTTTGCTCTGGCTCGAGGACAAGCGAAAACCATCTTTTTTTTACCCTAGGTGAGAATTAGATCTAGCTTTCATAATGTAATATCTTATTTGTTAACCTGACAGGAGATCCGCACTTTCAGTAAAAAATCGCAGAAATCAGGCCCTTGCTGCTTTCTTGCAGTAAACGAAATCGACGGCAGAGGGGTAAAAAATAAAAGGAAAAAAAAAAAAACAATTGTGTTGCTCCTGCACCACATCTATGTTAAAACATAATTGGATATATTTTATAAATCTGTATCGTCAAGAAAAAATAACCAGGTGGTGACAAGATAATTTATATTTGAGATCATATTGAAACTTATTCATTTTTCGTTTTTGACCAAGACTATGGTCTCTTCGTTACATTGGGCTATTTTAGTAGTCGCAAGATAAAATGTTAGCTTTCACATGATCGGACGAAGTGGCTGCTCAGGGAAATTTGACTTAGGCTTGCCAATGTAAAATAAGGCTGAAAGACACCAGCTAAACAACTCAAATGTCTTTCTTGTTTGCTGACTCAACGTAATTCCTGATTCTCTTTCTTCTGCCAGGAGTGCCATGCGTGGTTGGGGGCAAATCGTCCGATCCTTCCTGTGTTTTTCCCCCCAGATTTCTTCAAGTACCAATTTGGAACTTCATCGATCCTAGCTGAGCTTACAGAGTCACCGATCATCTCATCTTTAAGTAAATAATCAGTGACACCAGGACTCGAATCCCAACCCTGAAAGACATCCAGTCCAGCACACAAACCACATACAACGGCCCTTTATTTTTGCTGGATCCTCTCCTCCGACTCACAAATGCTACATGACCTTAGTATCCATATGTCTTTTCTCATGTAGGACTCCTATAGCCACCTCTGATGGAATCTTTAATAGAATATTGATAGCATCATTAAAGGGTGGCAGCGAGGTTTTCCGGGTCACTAGCAAGTGTGTGATTTTAGATAATTTTAAGTAATGGTCACCATTTGTCTTTCGAGAGTTTTGCATACTGTTGCTATATTTACAGTATTTTTAGGGAAAAAGTCCAGTCTCAATATCTGGAAAACTAGAGAAAATCTGGGAAGATTTATCAAAAGTACAGCCATCTTTATTGGTGCTTGATAACATGGATATTCTGTTTTGTAAGACGGAAAACATTGTGGTTACTAACCCCATAGAGGCCTCTCATACTGACAGGTATTATCATTAAGTTGATGTTTTCTCTTTAAAGTACCAAAGACAGTAAAAATGAAATCTGATTCTTTCAATTAGTTAAGTGAAAACTTAAATAACTATATACCTCTTTAGAAATTAGGAAAATCCGGGGACTCTATTTTATGAAAAAGATTTCGATGGAAAGCTATGCGGTTTTAATATTTAGCGGGCGTCAAATTTGAAAATAGCAACGTGTCTGAAAATGAGCGGAAAAAAATATCATCATGGAGTTCTAGAAAGTTTAATTTCCCTGATTGCTGCAGCAAAAGACAAACACTGTTGGAAGTAAACTGGGAAAAAAATAGTGATTAAAATTATGTAAAAACATAACCCTAACAGCTTGTTACCAATTAGGAATTGAAAAGAAATGTATATATCATCAGATAGCTAAAACGAAAGCTATCTATTAATATTTTTATTATTAGAATTATTAGAGATTAAACACTTCAATTCATTAGTTAATTCACTTGCTACAAGAACATCTTTTTAGAAAAACCAATTGTACTGTTTTGATATATTTTTGTCCTTTAGTGTTTCGACTTCATTTCATATCAGTAGGATCCTTGTTTTCTTCTGATTCCAAAAGTATCACTTGTATTACTTAATTTTTATTACGTAAAGCACAAATGTTAAATTCAATTTTTTGCTGCAGACACCAGCAGAAAAAAATCTAATCAGACGTGATGCATTGAAATGTTTTTTGTCTTTTGAACTATCGCCTGATTTCCTTATAGTGAACCACCCCGTTGGGCGTTAGACTAGCCTACGTTGTGTCACCAGGAAAACCAAATTACCGAATCAGTTTCCGCTTCTTTTTTTCACCGTTCAGTATTGTGAACTTTGGCGAAACTTTGCGCAAGTCTTTAATCTTCATAATCTTATAACAAACAAAAGTGAAATCGATGAAAATTCCTATTTTCAGTTATGAATAGACTTAAGATGAAGCCAGGGGGCAAAGATTTTTTTTGTTTCCGATGTCCTTCGTACTTTAAGTAACTTTTACTGAACATGCTAAATCCGTGCCAATTCCATATTTAATTATGTCCATCAAAGCTTCCTTTTTTATCCTTTTATCTCACCAAAATTTTTTCTAATCATCTACCATAACTTACTAGTGGCTTTTTATTCTCCATAAAAAATAGTTAATGGAAGAAACATCGTATGCATTAAATGCTGGAACTGAAAAGAATTGGCTCCGACGTTTACAACAGTACACATATAGCTGTTGTGTTCTATTCAGTTTGAATGTAAATGTGGACTGTGTTGCGTTTATTTTTTTTTTTTACATGTTTTTAAGTTTTGAAAGAAAAATTACTTGCCTGAGTAAAGGTGCCAGTCTAATTGCTGTTAAGGGTATTAAACAAGTAACCGAGGAAACTAACAGACTATCTATGGTTGTCTTTCTTTTTTTTTGGGGGGGGGGGGATATCACTCATGTGGTGGAAAAAAGTCTCTCAGTTTTCGTCGAAAAACAAGCTTTTTGAAAATTTTTTTGTATATCAAGCCTTATTTTTAAAGGTCATTGTTGTGACTACATGAAGCTAATAGCCTAGCTCGTGCTTCGGTGCGACAAACAAAAAGATATAAAAGTGGACATAGCCAGATTAACATCGGGAAGAATTCTAGCTCAAAAAATTACTTTGTGATTACGGCTTTTCTCCTTGAATAACTTGAAGGAGCCATCGACTTTGCCTATAATACTTTCAATTTTATTGCAAAAAATGCCTACCCTGTATCCAGGCACGTACATGGTATGCGGGGTATGGCGCTGTTCCCCCCCCCCTCTCAAATGTCGAGATTGCTTTTGTCATTTCTTATGCTTTCTCTGAATCATTCGCAGGTGTTCTTTGTTTTTTTATGTGCCTCTCCCTCAAGAAATATTTGGGTACTTTCGATTTAAGCTCCTTTGCTTTGGGTCGAAGTATAAATTTTTTTTAAATAATTTCTTAAACCCCTCTGCTGTTTCATTTACAAGAGAGAGTTTAAGAGAGAAAAACGGGTTTAATTTGAATAAAACAGTGACAGGCGTACTAAAACGCACTATAAATAAATATATATAATTGCATAAGAGCTCCCCTGTCTGTTCGTAAAGCTGTCGTCTTCAGGCATTTTCTGAATTTAGGCAACTAGTCTATTTGTATTTTATCTGTATAGCATTATCATCAAGCTATTTAGGGAGCTACAGTTCTTCTTCCCTATTTTCTTCGTAGTACGGATTTTCATTCTTTTGTCATCTTTTGCGCGTTTTTTTCTGGTCCCCACAATTGAGTTAATTCTGGTAAGACCTACGCTAGTCTTTGAGGAATTGTAATATCTACTAATCTACTCTAAACAAAAGTTAACCAAAAAGGTAATCAGCAAAGCTGGTTAGATTTAATTTTATTCCAAAAAATAAACTTTAAGCGCAATTAATTTTGGTATCGAAATATTTTTTTTTCATTTTTTCTCCTCCTTTCGTAAGTGAAAGTAGAAACTGTCTAATTTGTTCTTCTTCTTTTCCTTGTCTACGTTGACAGCTTGTAAATAAATAATATTGTCATCGATGTTTCGACTGACAATTGTGCATATAGAAAATACACATTTTCCTTTTAGGATTGTAGAAAAGCTGTGTTCGATAGTTGAAAATACGGAAAGAAATCCGAGGCTGTTGATCATTGGAATTGCCCAATCAAAGGCAAATCTTCATTCAAAACTAGCTGTTAACCAAGGCCGTCATTTTTTCACTTATTTTTTTGAGCTGAAACACCCAGATAAGGTAAGGTTCAATCCAAAACCGATGAGAATGATCAAATAAACAAAGAATAGCTGCTGCTCTTAGTATAGTGTTGTTCATTGGTGATTACGAATCATGTCTTAGGAAACGGATTATCATCAAACTTCCCACAGGGAAAGGGGTTATAAATAGATCAGATCATAATTTACAAATTTTCCCATTGAGATAATTCCTTGAAATCTGTCTGGTTGGGGGCGAAGGAGGAAGGACCCCCCTCCCTTCCCAAATGGGATCAAGTGCAGGTCTTGTTTAGTCGCAATATAAAAAAGAGCTGGTAACAGTGTTTTTTTTTTATCTTTCTTTTCTTTTTCAAAAACAAAATTTAAAAACTTGTCTTTGAGGCTATGCTGGTAAAATTTCTCGGAAGTTTCAATTAACCTACATCTAAGAACACCCGTGACAGCATTCTATTTCCCTGCAAGTACTGTATATGTCTTTTTTTGTGTAACAGTTAATCCAGTAGTACTTGAACTGTTAAATAGTTAATGGACAGCAAAACAGTAACCAACAGAGGTAACTGGAAATCGTCGATGTACAGCAGCATTCTACATAATCACAGGGAGTCCCATGCTTAATTTTTTAAAGTTCCTAAATTCTTATAAAAATAACCAATGTAAGTGTTAAAATCCAATTCAGCCTATTTAATTGCATGAAAAATTTTTGTGGTTTCTGGGTGGTTAATTTGGTTCACCTTATAACCACTGTTAATAGATTTTCGATTCGGTGTAATTATAGGGATTTTGGTTTAAATTCATGTAAGTTGTCTTTAATATACTCAAATAGCCAATTTGTTCTGAAAAGACTGCACATCCTTTTTTTTCAAATTATGTACCTTTTTTCTCGTCTTTTTGTTTTCATCATTGGTATAGTTTAACGTTGCCAGTAACAGAAAGATCTTTTTCCAAGTCTGTTGCTAGCACCAGAAGTGTAATCAAAATCTTTGAAGAGGATATAAGTGACATTTTTTTATGCTCAATGTTCAGTTAATCCAGTAGAATTTAGCCGTGAAATTAATTCACTTTGTGAAGGATTTTACGATTTTTGTAAACACCATGTCTATCTCAATCATAGTTAAATTAGTTAAATTTCGGCTAAGCCTTAGCCTCAAGAACTAATCGATGAAGAATATTAGTTCTTTGCCATCGACGTAAAGCACATTACGAGTACAGACGTAAATCAATTGCGCCTTCTTAAGTTTATTGGAATAAACTGTACCCAGGGCCTATTCCAGACGAAATATAAGTTTTGACACAACCGAGCGTTGGTTTCTGTCTCGGATAATTATATTTACAAAAGTCGTTAAATTTAATGGCTGTTTTGGTGAATACGGCTTTAGAGGTAATGCTGTATTGACTTTTTTGCTCTTAATATTTTCAAGATCAGCCAAAAATTGCCAGCTATGCTATCCGGATATAGCGAAGATACTGCCATTGTGGCACTTTCATAAACTTTGGCAGATTTAAATATTGTGTGAGACGACCCTTTGTCAATATGTGTGAGAATATACCATTTTTTGTGAACGAGTTTCTGCTGCACATAGTTGAGGTAACTTTTAAAGAAAAATGTAGACTTTAATTTCATTACTTACATACAAATTGTCATGTTCACAGTTGTATATAATCATTGGCTATGTCTAAATTTCCTATAATTACTCAGCTTCCAGACCTCAAAATGGGTTTTCCAGATTTAAGCACGTGTAAATTCCAGATTTAAGCACGTGGGTTTTCCAGATTTAAGCACGTGAAACATGCTCAAATAGCCAATTCCTTCTAAATGGATTGCACAATCTTTGCTTTTTCAAATCAGTTACGTTTTTTCCTGTTCTATATTCTTTTGTTATAGGTATAGTTTAACGTACCAGTAACAGAAAGGCCTTATTTTTAAGTCTGTTGCCAGAGCTACAAGTGTTATCAAAATCTCTGATGGGGATGTAAGGAACATCATTACCAACCTCTTACTGATCAAGGTCGAAATTTTGCTAAAAATTGAATAGACTGCTGTAAAATTGTAATGATTCCTACTGCCATTGGAAGCACAATTTTTTTTACCGACGGGTTGACCACGTGGGGGGGGGATTTTTAAAGATAAAATCTAGACTTTAATTTTAATTATGTACATAAATAATTTTCTAGACCACACTGCTTTTACATTTACGAAATTTAAGGGAAAAAAACGAGTTTGATTTAAATAAAGTCGTGGAACAAAAACGAAATAAAAAAAGAAAAAACATTAATTAATAAAAATAAATCCGAATATTTCGGCTCCACGTCATGGACCCTTTCTAGACGGAAAGAAGAAAAAAAAACTTTAAAGAAGAAACAACATTTTTTTAAGTTAAAACTATTTTAAAAAAACGACGAACTAAACACACTGGAGAAAGAAAGAGAAAAAAAAAAATTAAAAACGAAACATATAAATACACACTCACATTATAGACAACTTCCAGAACTACTGTTACTCACCGAACAAGAATAAAACGAATTTCTATAGTGCACAAAACGTGTGTCTCCTCTTTACAGTCAGTGAATAAACGGGATCTATTAAAAATGAAGACTGTATGTACTTGAAAAAAGGTCATAAAACCCCAGGCTATGTACCTACAACTTGTCATTTTTACAGTTATATATAATTGTTTCAGATGCAAAGATTGAAACTGCTGCAAATGATATGTCCAAGTTTCCTACCTGGTGAAACTGATGAAAATTTCGACGAGCTTTTGAAGCGTATGGAAGGCTATTCAGCTGCAGATATTAAATGTGTTGCAGAAAGAGCTTTTGACTTTTCTTTTCAGAAACGTAGTTCACATGGTGAGAAAAAAATATTCTTGCTGTTATTGGAATCGATAAAAACTTTATTATTATTGGATAATACAAACTTAAAAAAAAAAATTGGTAAAGAATAAAAATCGAAGACGTTGCATGGGGACGCATTATCGCATCAATAATTTGTGTAAAAATAAACATGAAAGATCTTAAGCCGAACTGGCCAGCCATGACAAAGAACAAAGAGAAAAAACTCAATGAAGAAACAAACAAAACGAGACTACGGCCAGTAGAGAAAAGATAAAAAACCAAAACGGTGCAGACATTTTGCCTGTATAAAAACGAGGCGTCTTCAGCGCAAAAGGAACAAAGATTAAAAAACTAAAATAGACTAAAAACACATAAAACTTACACCAGTATTAAACTACAATTGTCGCAACAGATCCTTGACTTACCTTCTTGACTTAACGCTCTTTCTCAGCAGGGTCGCCAGCGTAGAGGGAACTGGTTGACAGCGCTGTCAGTCTTCTCCAAGCAGCCCTGTCCAGGGCTAAGGATGGGGCCTCATTTGGGTCGATGCTGCGGTTGAAGAGGAGTTGGTTTTAGCATCAGCCCATCTGGTACGCAGCCTCCCTCGAGGACGTTTCCAGACAATTGAGGGATCGAAGTCCGATATGATCTTTGCAGGGGTAGTTGGCGGGAGGCGGAGTAAGTGGCCGTAGTATCTTAGAGAACGAGCTTCTACTTGGGTGGAGAGGTTCGCTAACTTGAAGGTCCTCAGGATCTCAGTATTGCGGATCTTGTCGTACCATCTGAAGCCTTCAACTCGACGCAGGTCACAGGTCATTATTTGTTGTCTCGTTTTGTTTGTTTCTTCATTGAGTTTTCTCTCTTTGTTCTTTAAAAATATGCAAATGATTATAAATGAAAGTAATAGTCCTCGTTTTTGTAGTCTTTGCTTTTAGGTTTAATGATAGAATACTACAGTGTTGCATATCTCTGTTTTGTTTGAATTCCTCGTTTCTTTCATTGTTATCTTCAGTTTTGAAAATTATAAGAGGCTATTTTTCTCATGAGACAACTTCCAGAACTACTGTTACTCACCGAACAAGAATAAAACGAATTTCTATAGTGCACAAAACGGAGGTCTCCTCTTTACAGTCAGTGAAATTCCTCCTCTTTCAAGTGAAAATTATAAGAGGCTATTTTTCTCATGAGAAACTTCAAAATTGTAATTTCCTAGCGGCTATATTTTAACATGTCTCTCTGTATTTATATAGCACGGCAATTGAAAGAAATGAAGACTAAACCTAAGGGACTTTTGCGAAATTACAAGCTACAAGACTAAAGATTTTATTTATTATAAGCTGCTCTAGAAGGGAAGACTTGTCTTGGATTGTACTTCAACATTAACACCAAATCTTTAACTTTTATATGACCGAGTATTAATAAAAATTTATTCTTATGAATTTAAATTATTTCTCCGATCTTATTTATAACTTCAGCTGGATGCATGGCAGACTGACGTCTCGAAGGTCAAGCCGGGCCGTGTGCCGTGGCTGGTAATGAAGCGGCTCTGTCGACAATGACAAGCTGTCTATTTTCAAAACGAAACTCGAGGACAAGGGACTTGCCATTGTTGTAACATTACAGTAATAATATTATAGTAATATTATATGTTCTTAATATTTCCATTGTGCTTGACCCAAATTGACACAGCTAATTTTATTATTAATTAATATTAACGTATGATTGTATCCGCAAGGATTATATTTTTAAGATAGATATAGTTGGAATCTATGAATTTATAATAAGCTTATAATTTAAACATAACGTTGGCTTAGTGAAATACTCTATGGAATTTAAGAATGTAAACTGGTTCACGATTTGTAAGCAAAAATGAATGGTAATACCATTGCACCCTTGAAGGTCTTTGGTGGGGGGGGGGGGGGGGGAGGGAGACAACTCGACTGGTCGTAGTTGTATATTTCTATCTACTTCTTAGGACCTATGGTAGATTAGCTACGGTTTGAAAAAAAGCTTGATTCCATCTAGCTCAAAGGCTGAAGCCATATTATTTAACTGAACATTGGAAAAACGTCTAAATCTCCATAGGTCCAACCTTTCAAAGTTATCAGGGGATTTCTTCGGGAAAAAAGGGGAGAGAATATGAATTCTTGAACCCCCAAACAGTTCAACTCTCACACAAGGTTAGAAGCATTGGGATATTTTTTTAGCCCATAATTTTTATTTTTTTCAGTAGATGAGGGAGGGTTGTTTTGAGCTGATTTTTGGTTGTACAAATCCCCTCTCGTTGTTTTCCATGTGCGCATGTGTGAAAAACTTGTTTTTATTCTACTCTGCAATTAAGAAAATCTTATAAAATACCCTTTCGACGGCGATGCGTAAGTTCTGAATTTAAACCATCAAAGAGCAATGTACAGAGGTAGTATTTTTTATGCAGTAGATCTGTTGAATTTGACCAATGTTTGCAGATTTGGCAAACTTACAAGTAGAGTTTGATGATGTTGAAAAAAGCTTGAATGGATACGTCCCAACCAGCCTTCAAGGTATCAGTCTAATGAAAAACTCAACCATTAAGTGGAGTGATATCGGTGGTTTAAAACAAGTGAAAAAGGCATTGATTGAAACGCTGGAGTGGCCTGCGAAGGTGAGTTTGCTGTTTGCTCAAATGTGCTTTTTATTATAAAGTTTTTATATAATATTTTTATATAAAAATATGCTTTTTATTTATTTATTATATTTCAAGTTCGGTTATCAACGTAATAAATTATTATGAAGCTATGCCTTCTTTGAAGGCCATTGAGTTTTTTCAAATATGTATCTTTGGAAACTTTGCTGACTTTTAAGGAATGCGTGTAATAAGCAGGCTTTGTCTCTTAAGGCTATCTTGGTACAATTCTTATCTTAAACTATAAAATATAATAAGAATATTTTCTATTTTTCATAGTCCCCATCTTATCTAGGTTTCAACATGAGCTGAACAGGGAATATCAGTAACTTAACCTACAGTTTTGGAACGTTTTTTTTTTTACTACATTGACGTGCCTTGTCGTTACGATTTTTAGAAATATCCATTACGAATTATATCTTAACCAAGAACTTGATGTTGTAACACATCTGATTTTATACACGCAATTCACCCGAAAAATGTCTACTAAATTCTAAATCATATAAAATTCGTGTGTGTGGTGTAACGCGTCTTACCCACGAAAAACGTTGATATCGCTGGAACGCATACCAGATAGAGATTTCTATTTGTCTAGAATGTCAGACAGAGAAGTAGAGCAAATTTCCTTTTCCTTGAAAGTTGGAAACTCTGAATGATTCGCAAGTTTCAGCCAGGGCTATGGAGCCGAAGTCGGGCTTTTAGTAAATTTTTGCTGAATGGAGTTGGAGTAACAGAAATAATGTATGATCCTTTGGGATCCGAGTTAGAATCAGAATTATGGAAACGTATAAAGGCTGGAGCCAAGCCCAATTCTCTTAAATACTGCTAAAGAGTGGCAATATTAAACAAAATTAATTTTGTAGGCTAATTATAGTGAATAGAATTTTTTGGGAACCATACTACTACATTACTACTACAGAAACAATAGGAGTTGGAGTCGGAGTTCTTACTTCTTTGAAAAAAATTTTAGGAGTTGGAGTCGGTATATTGAAAATACAGGGAGTCCGAGTTGCTCGTTGGTTGTAAAGTGGGCCGACTCCACAGACGTGCATTTATGGACTTTACTGGGTAACTTCAATTAGCTACTATTTAGTTATTATTTCGAAACTTCGTTATATTTTATGTCCCAACCAAGAATTTGGCCTACAGAAATTATATTTTATTTTGATTCTGTACAGAAAACGCATGATAGACAGAAAATTTCATGACAAAGGAATATTGTAACCAAATACTGAACATCCGAGACTACTAATGTTATGGGTATACTTTATTTATTTTTAAATTTTGATGTTCCACAAAAAACAGAATTTTGCTTCTCCTGTAGAATTTAGATTATTCAAAGTTGTCCCTTGGCTGCTGCAATTGCAATAGTTGTTTTTAAAACTGTCCTTCTGGCTGCTATTTTTTAGCCGTCCCGCTTTATATCAACATGTTATGTCGATCAGTTCTATCATTTGCCTCGTATCTTCTTTGGCATTCTCGTTTTATTTTTAAACTCTAGATATAGAAAGAGGGGATACATATCATTTTCTGACTTGCGTAAATCGCTAAAACTTGGAATTTTTGACGCTTAAATTTTACCTACCAAAACCTTGGAGAGCTAGAAACAAGAACCTTCCTTGAAATAACAATTTGCATAAAGGCATTATATTTTTTTGCTGCCCATTATAGCAAGAAGTTGTAAACTTATTCCAGGCCTTACAACATCGAAATGCTCCATAACTATTTTAGAGACTTCGGCATGGTGTAAAATACAAGCATTTGTGCGTCTTGTGTCATGGGAATCATTTACTATTTTGTGCTGGTCTTTTTCTTTTTCTTGATAGACAGAAAGCCCATCTTCTCTTAAAAAATATTTCGTTTTTCAGTCGAATTATGCCCCTTTTTCTATTTTTCCTGACTTATAAAATCTGAGATATATGCGTACATCGTGTGTCATAATTTGTGCAAATGTTATATGTCTTTTATAGTAACATTTAAGATTTTAACTTAATTCTTTGTTTCTATTATTTGTTATAAGTTGTTTTAAAAAAATGTTTATTTGAAAAGTTGACTCTTTTTTTTTTTTTACTGAGGTGGGCCAGCAACAACAGGGATTTTATCCTTGATATTGTTTCCTTCCCTACCCTTTTCAGTTTATATGTTTGTAATGTTTGTCATTACAGTTCCATTTACATCTCTGGCTTTGAACCAGGCTTCATTTTCTTTCTTATCTCTCCTTTTTATTTTTTCACTTAGCATGCTAATATATATATTATACCCACTATTTTTAAGTTCTATTAATTTTTTTTTTATACCCACTATTATTAAGTTCTAAAAAAAAAATTCTTGTGTGTTGATTGAGGTGATTGTCGGTATATGAAAGGAAGCATGATGAATCATAGAGTATGAGTGTTGAATTCCTTTAAGTTCCCTGTAAAAAAATGTATTATCCTTAGAATGTTGATTAATTGTTTAGTAGGGGTGGGGGAGGAGAAGAGGAGTCAGAGAGTATTATTTCCCCGAGGAAGTGTATTAGTGTATAAGTAGCTGAAGTGATCCTTTTTTGGGGACATCCCAAACACGCTAATATGCGTCGGGACCTATTTTGATATTGTTGGTATTATATGCAGTTTTGTTTTGTTAGCATTATGTGGAGATTTGTATGTTGTTGTTTTTTTTTTTTGTGACCCATTTGTTAAGAAAAAAAAATTGTTAATAATATTAGTATTTCAGCAGCTTTTTAATAAGAGCTGTTATTTCAGTTTGTATTTGAAGGAGGGAAGGTAACAGCTATACATTTTTTTGGACGAGGGAGTTTTTTGAAGGCCCTGTCTTATAATTTAAGTGTTTCATTTTTATGTACATTCTTTGATTTTCAAATCCCTTTTTCCAATCTTCCTGCCAATAACGTCTCCGTTTTTTCAACCTCCGATTTCTTTTTTCTCACAAATGAAGTAAACCAAATTTGTTGTTTCAGTATCCAAAATTGTTTGCTCAAGTTCCGATTCGACTTCGTTCTGGATCCTTTTATATGGTCCATCTGGCACTGGTAAGACAATGTTGGCTTCAGCCGTTGCCAGGGAATGTGGAATTAATTTCATTAGTATCAAGGTACCTTTTATCCTAGCTTCAGTTAATTTCTTTGGAAGAAGAAATGGATTTTAATCAAAAGTAAAAGGAAACAAAAAAGAAAATTAATCTTCAAAAATGAATAATGTGAAGGCACTTGTGGAATCGTTAAAGTAGAGTTGCCTAAGTCAATATGTCTTCTAATGCATTTAAAATTAGTGAATTTAACTTAACGATAATAACCACTGAAACCCATCTTAAGAGGGCATTTGAAAATTCCTTGTAATGTTTTCATAGAGGAAATAGAGGATTTTTTTTTTTGTGATCAATTTACGTTGTTCAACTGATGCGAAGTACTGTAAGAAAAAAAAAGAAAAAAAAAGAGAGGCAAATGTGTCATTGCGTAGTATTGTATCGAGATTATTAATATTCATCTGAATGCCGATGGATTAAGTTGTTTTCTTCGATGAGAGAGAGAGAAAGAGATGTCTCCACTCATAAATTAGTATAGTCAGAAACCCAGGAATTTTTTGTTACCTTATTTACATAATTTACGTCACATTCTACTCTTGCATCGCCGATTAACGCTGCGTTGACAAGGTGTATGCAGAGGCAATCTAACTGCCTGTAGGCCATTAGCTCACGCAACCGAAGCCAAATCGTACCACTGTTTTACTTCAATTTCGTTATCAGATGAGTTTTAAGATCAAATGTTTCACTTCAAATTGGAAGTGTTTGGCAATAATTTGATTAAACAATATATCGATGTTTTAACTTTCTATATTTGTTACATCGATTTCGATATCTCCGATTTTTTGGCTCAATTAATTAGCCCTAGCAAATCAATTAATACCCCCCACCCTCAGAAAATACCCCCCGGAAAATACTACTCCCATGAAAAATACCCCCCCCCCCCCCCCCTGATAAATCCCCCTTTCCCGTGGAAAATAAGGTTTTCCAAATTTGAGAATTTTATTTGATTTTTTTTCTGTAGGGGGGAAGGAATTTTGGTATTTCTGTATTATACGCCACTCACTCAAGTTTACGCTGTGTAAAACTCGATAACAAACCGGTTTTCTTCGTTAGTTTCTTTCAGTTTAGCGCGAGACAAGGCAAAGACCAGTGACAGAATAGATGGGGATATATAATTTGGGCTATATATTTGCACATAAGGAGGGGGGTAAAGTATTTGCACAGATTGAAGTCAGAAAACAATTTTTACTTCATAATATGCAGAATAATTGCACCTAAGGCATTTTGCATGCAGAATTGCTATACTTTTCACCCCCCCCCCCCCCTAATGTGCAAACATATAGCCCAAATTCGTTTCAAAAGTAACGAAGAAACCGGTTTGTTCTCGAGTTTTACACATCTTAAACTTGAGTGTTTGGCGTATAATACGTAAGTACCGCAATTTTTCATGGAGACAGAGCCGGATTTACCGGTATTATTTAAAAGCAATCAGAAATTAAATTAGAAAAAAAAAACAAGTTTTTCAACTGAAAGTAAGGAGCAACATCAAAACTTAAAACGAACAGAAATTATTACGTATATGAAGAGAGTTGTCCCTTCCACAAGACCTTGCTCTTTACGCTAAAGTTTTGAATTTAAGTCATAATTCTTGAAGAACGATTCTTGAAACACAATGGCCGTTTAATTAGAACAATAAGCTTTGTTTTAAAATTCAAAAAAAACTTTAGCATAAAGAGTGAGGTCATGAGGAGGAGGCAACCCCTTTTTATATATATATATATAATAATTTCAGTTCGTTTTAATGTTAGATGTTGCTCCTTACTTTCAGTTGAAAACGTGTTGTTTGTTTTTATTTAATTACTTACAGATAGTACTTGATAGTGGGAAACATACGGAACAAGTTTTTTAAAGAAAAAACTTGTTTTATTTTCACCGTTTTTTTTTTTTAAACCAAAGTTTAAAATTTTAATGGATTCTACAATAAAAAACAGCAAGTGCAGAGTAATACTTGTATATATGTCGCAATAAACATATCAAAATAGACACATATGACAACCAGAGGTCATTTAATTTGAAGCCATCCGTTATCTTGCACCTTATCACTTTTTCTGTCTTTTAAATAAGAGCAAATCTCCAATCCAGCTATCTCCCAAGCCAAAGGAATCGGACTTAATCCCGTAGTCCTGGGGGTCAGGAATATCATGACAGGCGAAATATACATCTTGCCAAACCTGAATGCTGTACTTATCCCTCAGGAATTATTGGAAAGTACTTGCTTCTGATGGTAGTCACTTTTCCTGATCCAAATTTATCCACAGTCTGTATCGTATTTCGTCGTGTGGAAGAAGGGGGACATCGCGAATCTTTTCAAGGTCATAGTTTTCCTCCTTGACAAATTCTGTGACTTGCTGTACTTTAGTGTCCTTGTTCACTCGTCCGGCTTTTTCTTTTGGTTTGATAATATTTTTGATAAATTTGTCTAGGTCCCGGACTTTCCATTTTCTAATGTCTGCATCTAATGTACTGAAAAAATATAAATGTTTTTACTTTTATAACTTTAATAAATCAAATAATATTAACATTTCGATTACTAATTATCAGTATATGTATATTAAACTGACAATTCACATTCATTTGTATTTATTCAGTAAAGTGCAAATTTTGTTCTGGCCTTGGGAAGGCATAGGGGTTTTGCGCCCAACTTATGTTAATTTCTGCTCGTTTTGAGTCTGACTCGGTTAATTATTGTAATTGCTGTTCGTTTCGGGTTTCATTTATTTATCGATGCTGATTTGTGGTAGTTTCACGCTTGGTAGATTATTTGATTTTATTTTTGCTCATTTTTGTTTAATGGAGTTCTCTACTTTTTTTTGAAAAACTTATTTCGTGGAAAAAGTTTTTTAAATTAATTTCTGTTCGTTTTATATTGACATAGTCTTTTCAGGGAAAAAGAAAATAATACTTTAGATCTTTTCGTTTTTTTAAGACTTTATAGTTTGGCCTGCTATTTGTGTGCTAGAGAAAATTTTTTAGCAATTTTTAACAACATACACCCGTTTAAAAATCTGGACACAAATAGTACTGTTTAATTTAGTTTCATACTTCATCTAGTTGACCTGAAATGGAAAACTTGATACCATTCGCAAAAAAAAATCTGTTTACTTTCTTTGATAGCTTGGATACACTTACGATATTTTGATTTGGCTAAATTTTGAGAGCAGAAATGGGAGGGTGGGAGTGGAAAGGGGGATTAGTTGCCCTCAAATCACTTTCGACTATTAAAAAGGGCATCAGCCCTTTCTATTTTCAATCGAATGAGCCCTTTTCGAAGTTCCCACGACAACTCCTTCGATACGAAGTGCCCTGGTCTGAACAACAACAACAACAAAAAATAATATATTATACCCACTTCGATCTTTACTATAAAAATGTCAAGCCTTCCAGTCACTTTCGACTATTAAAAAGTGCACTAGACCTTTCGATTTCTTATCGAATGAGCCCTTTTGGAAACGACAACGCTTTCTATGAACACCTTACATGCCCCCAAGGCATAAATTACAACCCTTACCCTAAGGTCTGTTAGGATGGTTGTCATCCTCTAAGACTGAATTTCCAGAACTTTCAAACTACGTTAAACAACATGACTATCTCAAAATTTGATATGGATGTGTTTGGGGAAATGGTGGGCGTGAGAGGGGCGGTAGTCGCTCTCCAATCACTTTCAACTATTAAAAATGGCCCTAGCCCTTTCAATTTCCAATCAAATGATCCCTTTGAAGTTTCTACGACAAAACTTTCAATAAAAGAACCTTACATGCCCCCAGGGCAGAACTTACAACCTTTGCCCTTGGGGCTCTGGGGGGTTTGTCATCCTTAAATACATAATTAATTTCCAGAAATTTCAACTACGTTGAACAAAATGGCTATCTCTAAACTTTGATTGAATGTTTTTGGGGAAATGGTGGGCGTAAGAGGGGGGTTAATCACTCTCCACTCACTTTCGTCTATTAAAAAGGGCAATTTCAATTTCCAATCAAATGAGCCCTTTTTGAAATTTCTGTAACAACTTTCTATATAAACTTTATATGCCCACAAGGCATAACTTACAACCCTTGCACTGAGGGCTCTGAGGGGGTTACCATCCTAAAAGACCTAATTTCAAGAAGTTTCAACTACGTTGAACAAAATGAATGTCTCAAAATTTTGACTGGATGTGTTTAGGAAAATGGTGGGCTTGAGAGGGGCGTCAGTCGCTCTCCAATCACTTTCAACTATTAAAAAAGGCACTAGCCCTTTCAATTTCTAGTTGAATGGGCCCTTTTGAAATTTCTACGCTTTCAATTAAAACTTTATACGCCCCCAGGGCATAACTTACAACCTTGCCCTGAGGGCTCTGGGGGGGGTGGAGGGGTTGTCATCCTTAAAGACCTAATTTCCAAAACTTTAAACTTCGTTGAATAAAATGACTATCTAAAATATTGATTGGGTGTGTTTTGGAGAAAAGATGGGCGTGAGAGGGGCGTTAGTTGCATTCAAATCACTTTTTTACTATTAAAAAGGGCACTAGCCCTTTGAATTTCCAATCGAATGACCCCTTTTTTCAAGTTTCTACGACAAAGATTTCAATAAAAACCTTATATGCCCCCAGGGCATAACTTATAACCCTTGCCCTGAAGACTGTGGGGGAGTGTCCTGCTCAAAAGTATAATTTCCTGAACTTTGAACTACGTGGAACAAAATGACTATTTCAAAATCTTTATTGGATGTGTTTGGGGAAATGGTGGGCGTGGAAGAGGTGTTAGTTGCTTTCCAATCGCTTTCGACTATTAAAAAGGCACTAGCCCTTTAATTTCCAATCGAATGAGTCTTTTTTGAAGTTTCTACGACAACGCGTTATATAAAAACCTTATATGCCCCCTGGGCATAATTTCAACCCTTGCCCTGAGGGCTGTGGGGGTTTTTTTCATACTCAAAGACCTAATTTCCAGAACTTAAAACTACGTTTAATAAAATGGCTATCTCAAAATTTTGATTGGATGTGTTTCGGGAAATGGTGGGAGTGGAAGGGGTGTTAGTCACCTTCCAATCACTTTCGAATATTAAAAAGGGCACAAGCCACTGCAATTTCCAAATGAATGAGCGCTTTTCGAAGTTTCTTCTACGACAACTTATTCGATACGAAGTGCCCTGCTCGAAAGGAAAACATTAATAAATAATACATTGTGTCAACATCGTTCTTAAATGCCCCCATGGCATAACTCAAAACCCTTGCCCTGAGGGTTGTGGGGGAGTGTCCTCCTCTTTACTTAGTCACCGTTTCTTGTCTCGTTCTCGAGTGTCCCCGTTCATTTCTTAGGTAGCGCGATCGTGCTGTCTATGATTTATACAACAGCTTTCTATATAAACCTTATATGCCCCCCAGGGCATAACTTACAACCCTTGCACTGAGGGCTCTGAGGGGGTTATCATCCTAAAAGACCTAATTTCCAGAACGTTCAACTACGTTGAACAAAATGGATATTTCAAATTTATGATTGGATGTGTTTTGGAAAATGGTGGGCGTGAGAAGGGCGTTAGTCGCTATCCAATCACTTTCAACTATTAAAAAAGGTACTAGCCCTTTCAATTTCCAATTAAATGAGCTCTTTTGAAGTTTTCTACGACAACGCTTTCAATAAAAACTTTATATGCCCCAGGGCATAACTTACAACCCTTGCCCTGAGGGCTGTAGAAGGAGGGGTTGTCATCCTCAAAGACCTAATTTCCAAAACTTTCAATAAAATCTTTCAATACGTTGAATAAAATGGCTATCTAAAAATTTTGATTGGATATGTTTGGGGGAAAGGTGGGCGTGAGAGGGGGGTTAGTTGCCCTCAAATCACTTTCGACTATTAAAAAAGGGTACTATCCCTTTGAATTTCAAATCGAATGATCCCTTTTTCAAGTTTCTGCGGCAAAGATTTAAATAAAAACCGTATATGCCCCCAGTGCATAACTTATAATCCTTGCCCCAAGGGTTGTGGGGGAGTGTCCTCCTCAAAAATGTATTTTCTATCTGGAAATCAACTACGCTGAACAAAATGGCTATCTCAAAATTTTATTGGATGTGTTTGGGGTATGATGGGTGTGGGGGGGGGGCTAGTTACCCTCCAATCACTTTCGACTATTAAAAAGGGCACTAGTCCTTTGAATTTCCAATCGAATGAGCTTTTTTTTTGAAGTTTTCTACGACAGCACCTTCGTTAGAAACCTTATGAGCCCCCAGGGCATAAATTAAAACCCTTGTCCTGAGGGTTGTGGGGCAGTGTACTCCTCAAAAACATATTTTCTATCTGGAAATCAACTACCCTGAACAAAATGGCTATCTCAAAATTTCGATTGGATGTGTTTGTGGAAATGATGGACGTGGGGGGGGGGGCTAGTTGCCTTCTAATCACTTTCGACTATTAAAAAGGGCACTAGCCCTTTGAATTTCCAATCGAATGAGCCTTTTTTGAAGTTTCTACGACAACGCCTTCTATAAAAACCTTATATGCCCCCAGGGCATAACTTAAAACCCTTGCACTGAGGGTTTTGGGGGAGTGTCCTCCTCAAAAATATATTTTCTATCTGGAAATCAACTGCGCTGAACAAAATGGTTATCTCAATTTTGATTGGATGTGTTTGGGGGAATGATGGGCGTGGGGGGGGGGGGCTAGTTGACCTCCAATCAATTTTGACTATTAAAAAGGGCACTAGAACTCTCAATTTCCAATCGAATAAGCCCCATTTGAATTTTCTACGACGACCCCTTCCATATGAAGTGGCCTGCTCTAAAGGAAAAAAATAATAAATAGTACATTGTGCCAACATCGTTCTTATATACCCTCAGGGCATAAATTAAAACCCCTGCCCCGAGGGTTTTTGGGGAGTGTCCTCCTCAAAAAAAAACATATTTTCTATTTGGAAATCAACTACGCTGAACAAAATGGCTATCTTAAAATTTTGATTGGATGTCTTTGGGGGAATGATTGGCGGAGGGAGGGCTAGTTGCCCTCCAATCACTTTCGACTATTAAAAAGGGCACTAGCCACTCCAATTTCCAATCGAATGAGCCCTTTTCGAATTTTCTACGACAACTCCTTCGATACGAAGTGCCCGGGTATGGAGAAAAAAAAAACACATTGCGCCCACATCGTTCTTTACTTAGGCAGCGCTATTGCGCTGCCTATGATTTCATGTATTGCATAAACATTCTTGACGTATAGGGGCTTCCAAGCGTTTTCAAGGAAATAGATAGAAATATTGATGCCAGGACACTTTCCATTAAAATTTCTGAAAAAACAGAAGCGAAGAAAGGAAGACGTCTGTATCACTCGTTACTAAACACTTCGTATCTGAACTGGAACCAATCTTCCAAACGCAGAAAGAATTGTCTGGTCTGCTTCTGCATGACATATAGCAAACTCGATTTTTTTATCGACGAAGACTTTTCCTTCATTTGAGACGTGGAAAAAACAATTGGTGTGGCTCTAATTAATGGTTTAGTTTCTTGCTATAGCCGTCCACGATGACTTGCACGTTCTTTATCCCGTAACGTTTGAAAATAGCATTTTTTCTCTTCTGAAGATGGTCAAACATAGCGTAGATTAGGCCATAACGAAGGTCACGAGAAGCCATTATTGTCTTAATTGGAGTAAATTTTTCAGAGAAAAAATTGTTAATGTCTGTATCAATAACCTTCAAGAACTGAGAAAAATTCATCCTTAGAAGAACGCTTTCCTTGAATAAACGCCTTTCCCTGGTTGCAATGCTTGTCGACAACAAGAACAAATGTTCTTATACCAGCCTTAGCTAGCGGAAAGATGAATCTGTTAAGGAAATTATCGAAGTATTCCTCTAAGGTCTGAGTTCCTGCACCAGCATTCCTGAAAAGGAGTTGTATCCCATCATAAATGACGAGTAATGAACTTCCAACTGCTGTTCAATATTTCTCGGCAAACATGCTTCTTCCTAATTAGCGGTTTATCTTTTGCAGAGGTAGACGCTGCGGGAAGGGAGTCCGGATGCAAAACTGATGGCTTCCTATTTGAACTCTCCTTCCACAACTCCGCTACATAGTCTTGTTTTTCATTTTTGATAAGCTTCGTAAAACCAACAGTATTTGTCTGTTTTACGTGAAAGGACCGGGAGTACGTCGTGAACTGGGTGAATTTTAGTTATAACTTCCTTCTTAAGCAAAGAAATACTTCCACGTTCATTTTTTTCTGGATTATTTGCTCTGCCAAAATCCTCACAGCTGAAAGTCCCATTTCTTCAGCTTCGAGAAACTTAGGATTCATCCGCTCAAATGTAAACCAGTTATAAAGACCATCAGTATTTTCGGGATGTATCGATAGTAGGACCGAATGCTTGCGGATGATGTACCAGTAGCTATTGATGTTGATGGTATCAGACTTATGTCGTTCATAAGTCGTCCTGTCTTCTTGTAAAAATTTTAAAGAATGGAGGATTTGTGTTATTGAAAAGAAAGGGTAGCCTGTCTTTGGTTTGCTCCCAATCTGCGTGGCTTAAGAGTCATTTAGTACCTTGTTTTGAGTCCTTATTTAGCATTTCGAGAAGATACCCCACGGACACGCTAGCTCCATCATTACCAGATCGGTTTCCAGGGCAAAGTCCTTCCCTACACTTTACTTTCATATAAGGCGAAAAAGAATCGATATCACGCAGCTGCTCAAGAGTGGATTCTTGGTAGTTAGGGCGTTTGAAACTGTAAAATTTCGACAAAATCCAGGGAATCCAGTCTCAGATGTTTTCATACTAGCCATGTACAGATGCCAGTTCTCCGTTCGTAGTGAATCCCATGCAGCCGTAGCTGACATTACAGACTCGTAGAAAAAATTCCCCAAAGCAGGAACTGACAGTCAGCTTTCCCTCGTTAGTTCGCCTAACAGATCCAAATATCCTAGTGTTGGACCAACATGTTTGACCCACCGATTCGGCTTGTTTAGTCCCAGGATGCATAAATTTTACTTTGGCAGAAACCGTAATACTTCCGGGCCGGCACTGATGTTTTCAATAATTTGGTATTCTTTATTGAAATATTTTTGTTATTCAATACAATAACGCTTTTATGAAATTAACAAGTAAATGAAATTCTAAGAGAGAAAAAGAAGTTTTTATAACTAAAAGTAAGGACCCATATTAAAACTTTAAATAAATACAAATTTTTCATATATGAGGTGGCTTCCCCTTTTAAGCCCCTATATCTTTACGCTAAATTTTGACCTTTTTCTCAATTCTTTAAGAAAGACTTCACAAACATTAGGGCCGCTTAATTAGAATAAAAGCTTTTTTAAAGCAATAGAGACTTTAGTTCAAAGTACAAAGGATTTAGAAGGGTGCAGCCCCACTCATATATGGACTAATTTTTGTCTTTTTCAATGTTTTTCAGTACTTCCAGTTGAAAAAACTTATTTTTCTAAATTTTAATTTCTGATTGTTAATCAGATCATGCCGGAAAATCCGGCTTCCTCAAGGTGGTTTCAGGCACCATCCCCTGTCCCCACTCTGCACCCATCGACACTCTTTCACACCTAATGGTTGGAAATTTAAAAAAAAAACTTATTATTCTTATTAAACGACCATTGTGTTTCAGGAGTCGCTCTTAAAGAATTGGGAAAAAAAAGTCAAAGCTTACGATTAATTAAAAGTATACGTATACTATATACTAAACTGTATACGTATACTATATACTAAAGTATACGTAATAATGTCTGTTTGCTCCTTACTTACAGTTAAAAAAAAATTAATTTAATTTCTGCTTCAGTACTATTAGTAGCAGTCATCTTAGTAGTATTTGTAGTACCAGTTGTGGTACCAGTAGTAGTATTAGTAATAATAGTAATATCCACATAGTCCCTTTTGGTTAGTTCAACATTCCCCTTAACATGCCCTGAAAGTTTCAACTTAATACCCTAGAGCTAGACTATCCCTGGGATATTGCTGATACGCCCTTTTGACAACCTGCATGCAGAGAGTGAGTTTTGATTTAGTTTAACATTCCCGTAAATATTCCCTGATAGTTTTACATTCCTACACTTAGCCTCAGTAGAAGTAGTTATAGTAAGAGTAGTATTAGTAGCGGCAGTATGCACAGTGCCTTTTGCTTAGTTGAACCTCCCTCTCAACACGCCTGAAAGTTTCAACTTAGTGCTGTGAACTGTTCCTGAGAAACTCCTTATGCATCCTTTTGGCAACCTGAATGCACACTGAGATATTGTCCAGATATTTCTGGCTCACTCTTTTGACGATCTACATGCTCATAGTGTGTTTTGTTTAGTTTGACATCTCTGAAAGCTTCACCTTAATACCCTTGCCTTCAGTAGTAGCAATAGCTTTAGTACTAGTAATTGCAATAGTTGCAGTATGCACATAGCACCTTTTGTTTTTTTTTTTTCAGCATCCCCCTCAACACACGCTGAAGATTTCAACATAATACTGTAAATACTTCTGGGGATACTGCTGATACGTCCTTTTGACAGCCTCCGTGCATATAGTGTGTTTTTTATTTAGTTCATTATCCTCTCAACATTCCCTGAAATTTTCACCTTCATACCCTTAGCTTTAGTAACAGTAGCAGCGCTGGCAGTGGTGGTAGAGGTAGTAATAGTAGCGTACAAATATTGCCTTTTGGTTAGTTCAACATCCCCCACAATTTGCCCTGTAAGTGTTAACCTCATACTCCAAACCGTTTCTAAGATACACCCTTTTGACAACCTGCATGCACACAGGGTTTTTTGATTCAGCTCAACTTCCCCCTCAATATTCCCTAAAATTTTCACCTTTATACT